>JAOBSW010000240.1:0-120010 GCA_026214975.1 Gentiana macrophylla | reverse complement strand
TACCAATTTTGATGTTAGAAAGGTTGAAAATCGAACATGAATGTACAAGGATGAAAAATGGAGAAAGTTACAAGTGTGATAGGTCACTCCATGACGTGCGGGCCTATGGATATATAGGCCGGATGGATGGGCACGGGTCTATGGGTCCCGATTTTTAGAAATTTTCCGAGAAAATGCAGGCGCGCGCTATTATTTCAAGGCGTGGGCCTAGCCCCAAAATGTGATGTTTTGCCGTATTTAGTGTACCATTCAATATGTAAGCTCCTATAAGCATGGGCTTAACCCCAAAAGTTATATATTACCTTATTTGGTGTACTTTGCAATATAACATGACTTGTATGTCTTTGGGAAATTAATTGGACGTGGAAAAGTCTAACATTGACTTATGGTAACCTTGGCTTAGCACCACAACTGAGACCATCTGCGGGGAGAAGGTGTGAGCACCGGAAGACGGTTGTTTAGACCTTGCCAGGGATAATGACTTAGTAGTCAATGGTCGCTTTAACAATATGATAGGTAATATAATTAGATTGTCTATTGTTAACGGTGATTTTTACGATATATATGATATTATTTCGTAGCAATTTCCTTCGTGTTTTATTACTTTTTATAGAAAAGTAAGTGTTTAAAGGATTTATTGAAAGAATGCATATGAAATTGGTTTAAATGCAAATCGAGCTTATTACGTGTTTTATCGATGATTTTCCATCAATATATATGGTTCTACATTTTGCATGTTTCTATTACCTTGTAGGTACATTTACATGGCAAGGGATGAGCTAAAAAGATATTAAATTGAAGGTTAAATAGAGGGAGGAAGATGCATATTGAAGTTGGAATGAAGATTTACAAGTTGGACGTGCGTTTGATGCTCCGTCAGCCTGGACGGGCGTCCAAGGAAGTAAACGGGCGTCCACTGGAGCCTTTGGATTCAGGATGTTCAGATTTTCTGTGGACGAGCGTTCAAAATTATATAGGACGGGCGTCTGATCCAGCTCGGCCCGACTCGAAGTTTTTATGCATGACTGGACGGGCGTTCACTCTTCTCGGGCGGGCGTCCATCCACCGCCATTGCCTAAACCGACCTAGGAATCTATAAATACACGCGTTTTCCAACCCTAAACACCACAATTCGATCCTGCCGCCCCAGGCCGCTTGAAGCTCTCCTGCTGCTGTGTTTTCCCACCATCATAAACATCTTTTATCTTCTTTTTATTTATATGATTTGTGTTCCAACGATGAGCTAAGGCTAAGCCTAGAACGAGCTTTGTGAAGCCAATTCTCAAGCAGACGTTTGATTTGAATCTTGGATTGTTTTGTGAGTTTTATTTAAAGTTGTTTCTTTATTACGTTTTGTATTGATTTTGCAATTTATATCGAGAGATGGTTGCTTTGTGATGTTTAACGTTTGATGAAAATCGTTGTTGAGACCTAGATCACCGTAGTAAAGATGGGATTTTTAACTAAAAATAACGAGAGTTGCTAGGTTAAATTTCTAGGTTGCTAGATTGAGAAATCTTACACCTTTGTTATGGAAGCGTTAATCTTTAAGATCGAGAGATGAAAGATTAATAGGCGGAATTATCTACGAGTAGAAATTCATACCTTTGATAGGTGAACCACATCTTTATTAAATCTTCACTAAACGATCTAGAGTAGAAATTAAGGGTTGCGAGGATAGGTGGATCATTGCTTGTTCTTCGTTAAAATTAATTGAGATTATCTTTGTGCCTTTTTCTTCGTTTGCTATCTTAGGATTTTATTTTTCTTTTTTTAGGTTATAGATAGAATAGAGTTACTTTTGTTCTGCAATTATCTTTCCCGGCTTTGGATTGACAACCTCTGTCCAGTTTATTGTTTTCCTTTTTAGTTTCGTTTTGTGTTGTGACAATTTAGAAGAATTAATTAACTAGATAAACAACCTCGATTCCCTGTGATTCGACTCCGGTATTAGTTGCTATACTACGATCCCTGCACTTGGGGTAAACCGGATTATTTTTATTACTTGTTTGTTTTGCTTAGATAAAATCCGATACAAGTTTTTGGCGCCGTTGCCGGGGAATCGGTACGGTTGTCTAGTTTATTAATTTTTTTTGATTTTCTGTTATAAGTTGGGATAAAAGGGATCATTAGGGCACATGGTAGTATTTTGGCCGTAACTTTCGGCTCCGGTGTCGGTTTGGCGCGCAGGACCCCGATTCGGAAAGCTCGTTCCGACGCCGACGACGTGGAAAACGGCCAGAGGCACCGTTTTCGAGGTCAAAATCTGTTGTTTTCCCTTCCATTTTGGGCTCAGAAGCTTTCAACACGTTTTTCTCCCTTTTATTGTTTTCTTGTTTTCTATTTTAAATTTAGCGTAGGTAGGTTTCTGTTTCTGTTTCTGTTTCCGTTTCTTTTTCTGTTTCTTTATCTTTTCTATAAAAAAAACAAAAAAATGACATCAACTAGGATTATGCAAGATCAGATCGCCATGCTGAAACAGCAGATGGCAGCTCTTCAAATGTCGCTTAATCCTATGAATCAGACCCCGTCTTTTCCACAGAACTCACAAGTTCTGTTCTGTGGAAGATGTTGTCGACCTGGCCATGCTGTTGGCCAGTGTCAGTTTCTTTCCCCTGCTGCGTATCAAGTTAACACTGTCCATAATCAGGGAAATTTTAATCTAGTCACATGTCAAAATTGTGACAATGTGGGACACACTGCTCGTTTCTGTCCTATGAGTGGACAGAACGCTGAATAAATACTTCTGTGGCGGCGATGTCGAGAGATTTAATAATCGGTTCTCTGGCCAGCGTTTTAATCGTGGTTTCAATTCTCGAATCAATTTCTATCAAAACCGAACTTGATCGAACCAACATATCAATTTTTCCAATCAAAATCAATGGTTCAATCGAAGCAGTCCGATCCTATGTTTCAAAGTCAGTCTAGCCAATCTTTCCCACCGAACTTTCGAACTATCAAGGCCCTCTCAATCGGACGATCTTGAAGCTAAATTGGAGGAGCAAAACAGGACACTCAAAAATCTTGAGAGACGGCTCAGGCAAATGGCTCAAGACCAAGGCATTGACCTAGCTCCCACACTTCCTTATGATAGAGAAGAGGCGAGTGCCATGAACTTAGGATCGGGCATTTAGTTGATGGTCCCCCAAAAGTAGAAGTGTCAAGTTTAATGGATTCATCTATCTTTGGATCCGATGCTCGTATACCCTCAACTGATGAGAATTCTTATGGACATGGATTTAATAACGTTCACGTGAGATGTTCGTATTGTGGTGGAAACCATTATGAGGCTCAGTGCAGTGGAGGTAATTCACCCCACCAATGGAATACTAATAGCAATTATGATGCAAGTTATGAGAATCCACTTCAATCTAACTATGCATCCACATACAATGGTGGGAGGAGTAATTATCCTTATTCTCCGTGGGATCAAGAAGAAAGCAATTATCAACAAGTGTTCCCTCACTCAGAGCCCGAGTCTTACATGGCAGCTTTGTTAGAGAAATATATAGAGAGCAGAAAGGAAGTTTCTGGAGAAATGGAACACCTGGTGCATCCTGCTCTAAAAGAAAGGGAACTGACTTCAGGAGAATTAGTTGCACATGATCGCCAAGTTATTGAATATGAAAGGGAACCTGAGATGATGGCGAGTCCTGGCGCGAATGGCCGACGTTGAGAGTCGTAGGGATGTAAATCGTGATCCTTTTGAGAACCCATATTGTCTTGATCTGAACGTTTCTGGTGATGATTTATCCAAGACCGCTGAGGGTTCAAGCCTCCAGATCCACAAGAGTGAAGCCACATGGAAATCTGAACCATCTTCACAGGATAATGGTGCCATAATTCCAGATTCAACATTAATGAGCCATGAAAAAGATGAAAAAGAAGGTAACGCTATTTTTCTTGATCATAAGTCATCTGATACTGTTAGTTATCCGTCCTTGAATAGCAATGTTGATGTTGATCATACCGAGTACATAGATGTTTCACCTCTAATAGTCCATCATTCTCTTAGATTTGTCATGAGCATTGATAAAGAAATCAACAAGTTGTTGAATGACACTTCTTTCCTGAGCGCTGAAATGTTTAATCACTTTCTAAGAAGACATGGTTGTAGGATTCCAATGCTATATCTTAGAATCCGTGCGAATATCCCTGATATGTGGAGGAAAAAGCAGAGGGAGGCCCTTATTTGGTTTAGTCCTCCTTGATAATGGATAGTGACGTAAGTGTGTCTAGCCAAAGACACTAAAGAAAGGCGCTTGTTGGGAGGCAACCCAATAATAAGAATAGTTTTTTATTATTATTTTCTATTATTTTGTTTTTGTTGAATAAGGAAGCTAGTTTTGTCTCGTGTCGTCTAGGTTTTGGTGTCGGTTTACGTGGCGGTGTAACTTGCATCGAACTTGTATATCAATATGCCTTCCTCCTACCGACATCACATTGATCTTTGCTATCGTTGAATTTGGACTGTATTTTCGATGTGATTCATCCGTGCTTTAGTTGAAGCTACCGCGGTTTTCCGTTGCTATTATTTTTGATGAATCTTGTAAGATGCGTTTACACTTTCGGTTGGAGTTTAATATTTACGTATGCACATGTTGGAACCTATACGGATGTCAAGCCTCCGTGGCTTTATAATTGACGCTTAGATGTTACGTGTTTTAAGCGCCAGGTGATTTTTTCCAGCTCAAGCGATTATATCATGTGCTATATATCTTGTTATCAAATTTTTACCATTGCGACATGTTATATTCCCCTTTTGTGCTCCTATCCCCGAGGTGCGCTTTTGTTTTGTTTTTCAAGTGTGCGTGATATTTGCGATAGCGCTTGTGAGCTTTTAGATGAAGCCGATTTTCTGTGGATGGTCCACGATCTCTTGATTTTTCAAGCATTTTGGATCCGGATCGCGACCATTTCGAATTGCAACATTCGAACTACAATCAACTAAGTTTTTCTTATTCTGCACAACATGAGGACATGTTGTTATTTAAGTGTGGGGGAGAGACAAGTTGTTAGTTTGTACCTACAAATGTGCTTCAATTTATTACGCTTAAAATTTTTAATTTTTTTAAAAAAATCCGTCCGAGCATGATTTTATTTTGGTTACTTACTCATTTATATTCCCATACTTGTGTTCAGGTTGACTAGTATTTTTGCATAGACCTTTGTTAGATAAGCCTTTACTCGAATTCTTTTCACGTAAGCCTCTTCGATGACGAAATGAACTTAGAAATCGTACCCATTTAAACCGATGATGTTTGATTCTCGTTATCGGACCGTTAAGCTTAGTGCTCGTGTCATGGAAATTGTAATATGTGCGTAGTTGGAATTGAAGTAGGAATTATCGTGAATATACCAAAGTCTGAATGTGATAAGTGAAACGTAACTATTGTGCTTCGAAAGTTGAATTTAAAGTGAATTAATTGTGTGTGTCGAAAGCTGGTCGATGATTGGAGTGAGGTAGGGCGTATCACGAATGTCCTATACCACTATGATGACCAAAAGCTCACGACAGTCAGAAGAAGTTGCCTTATGATTTGAGTAAGGTAGTCATATCTCGAATGTCCTATTCTGCTATGATGGGCAAGAGCTCATTCTGATGTGTGTTTATATGTGAAAGATTAATTAAATCAACTTACATAAGGAATTTGGTATGAATAAGTGAAAGACTTAGTTATCGCCTACCTTATCCCCAGTATAGACCAAGGTATATGTTGTAGGGAATATCCTCTCAATGCATGAAAAGATTTGAAAACACATGTATTACTCTGAGTCATGGCGTGAGTAGTTTTGTAGAAGCGTATGTATAGTCAGGGTGATTCATTATCTGTCTCTAATGGGTATTGGTTGGTTAGCTTGAATTTAATTGTCAAGTGTGGAACCAGGTGGAAGTTGAAGAAGGCTTTGCACACACTACACATTTGATAATCGTTTATTACATTGGATGTATGTTTTTGATGCTAGTCGACCGGTTGTGATATGGAATATGGGATTTTTGCATGAGTAAGCCTATGTCTTCTTGTTTTGTTTTGCTCGGACGAGCAAAAAGCTAAGTGTGGGGGAGCTGTTAACGGTGATTTTTACCATATATATGATATTATTTCGTAGCAATTTCCTTCGTGTTTTATTACTTTTTATAGAAAAGTAAGTGTTTAAAGGATTTATTCAGAGAATGCATATGAAATTGGTTTAAATGCAAAATCGAGCTTATTACGTGTTTTTTATCGATGATTTTTCCATCAATATATATGGTTCTACATTTTGCATGTTTCTATTACCTTGTAGGTACATTTACATGGCAAGGGATGAGCTAAAAAGATATTAAATTGAAGGTTAAATAGAGGGAGGAAGATGCATATTGAAGTTCGAATGAAGATTTACAAGTTGGACGTGCGTTTGATGCTCCGTCGGCTGGGCGGGCATCCAAGGAAGTAAATGGGCGTCCACTTTGGAGCCTTTGGATTCGTGGATGTTCGATTTTACGTGGGCGAGTGTTCAAAATTATATAGGGCGGGCGTCCTGATCCAACTCGGCCCGACTCGAAGTTTTTATGCATGATCGGGCGGGCGTTCACTCTTACGGGCGGGCGTCCATCCACCGCCATTACTAAACCGACCTAGGAATCTATAAATACACACGTTTTTTCCAACCCTAAACACCACAATTCGATCCACAGCCCCTGACACAGGGGGGCGCCCTAGCTGCGTTTTCCCACCATCATAAACATCTTTTTTTATCTTCTTTTTATTTATATGATTTGTGTTCCAACGATGAGCTAAGGCTAAGCCTAGAGAAACGAGCTTTGTGAAGCCAATTCTCAAGCAGCGTTTTGATTTGAATCTTGGATTGTTTTGTGAGTTTTTATTTAAAGTTGTTTCTTTATTACGTTTTGTATTGATTTTGCAATTTATATCGAGAGATGGTTGCTTTGTGATGTTTAACGTTTGATGAAAATCGTTGTTAGACCTAGATCACCGTAGTAAAGATGGGATTTTAACCTAAAAATAACGAGAGTTGCTAGGTTAAATTTCTAGGTTGCTAGATTGAGAAATCTTACACATTTGTTATGGAAGCGTTAATCTTTAAGATTGAGAGATGAAAGATTAATAGGCGAATTATCTACGAGTAGAAATTCATACCTTTGATAGGTGAACCACATCTTTATTAAATCTTCACTAAACGATCTAGAGTAGAAATTGAGGTTGCGGGATAGGTGGATTATTGCTTGTTCTTCGTTAAAATTAATTGAGATTATCTTTGTGCCTTGTTCTTCGTTGCTATCTTAGGATTTTATTTTTCTTTTTAGATTATAGATAGAATATAGTTACTTTTGTTCACAATTATCTTTCCGGCTTTGGATTGACAACCTCTGTCCCGGTTTATTGTTTTCCTTTTTAGTTTCGTTTTGTGTCGTGACAATTTAGAAGAATTAATTAACTAGATAAACAACCTCGATTCCCTGTGATTCGACTCCGGTATTAGTTGCTATACTACGATCCCTGCACTTGGGGTAAACCGGATTATTTATATTACTTGTTTGTTTTACTTAGATAAAATCCGAGACATCTATGACTAGATTTTCTTAGGGAGTCTATATCTTAATGGACCTAGACTTTTCATAATTACATAATTGCGTGTCTAAAAGCTAAAACGGTATAATTCCTGGTGAGGCACATTTTTAATTCGCAGCATGGGCAAGCCCACACAAACCAGTTCGTGCAATATCAGGTGATGAACCTGTCTTGGCGCAGACCCATACTTCGGGCATTGTGTCATCAAGTTATAACGTAACAAACCTTACTTTAACGAGGTTTTTCTAATGTAGCTAGTAGAGAGAGAGAGTGAGCGCTTTTAATTACAACCTACATGGTAGTGATTGTAGATTTATATCTCATTATATAATGTTGTGTATACCGATTCTTCTACCTTCATCTCTGAGACAATTCATACGTATAACTTATTGTTGTTCCCACCCAAGAAGGTGATTCACATATATGAGTTCAAATATGATGATAGCAATGATGGAGTTGATGTATGAAGAAGCATGTTATTTTTATTTATGCACTTTAATAATGATACAGTTGGGATATTAAACATTACTTGTTTCAGTTTCTAGATTGTATCTTACATTTTCATTGGGATTTGTGGAAGTTTTAAACAACATTTATTTCGTTGTTGGTCGTTTGGGTTTTTAGACACGTGTCGTAGGCCGTTCTCGACTTTTTGAAGCCCCGGGGCAAGATTAAAACAAGGGCCCTTTTATTAACAAAAGCAATATGCATATATAAATGACATGAATCAAATCTCATATAATAATAGATTAAGGCGAAATTATAATAATTGTATTTAACAACATACTACAAATGTCAAAACAACGAAAATTTTAAATCAGTGACGGGAATATAGCAATAGCAGAGACAAAACAGCACACCCGTAATTAACAACATCAACAGATTGCAAACACCTATGGACAACATATATAGCTGCAGTTACAAGCAAACAATCTGATCAAGAAAAAATATTTCTTCGTGCATTTCTCGATGCAAAATCGTCAATAATAGTCTTCATTTTAATATTGTCCAACATATCATTCACGGTACATAAAATAGCCAAAAAGTTCAATCTTTCCTGCGACATTGATAACCTCAAGTAGTTTTTCAATAATTTTAACTTTGAAAAACTTTTCTCAACTGATGATATTGTCACAGGCATGGTCAAAAAGATTCGGTAAGCAATTGAAACATTTTGATAACAATGTATCAAATTAATAAATCAACAAAATCATTTACCGGGAAATCAACAATTTATCACATACTAATTAACAAACGAAATAGGAAAAAATTCAAAAAGTACTTCAATCGTACCCGAACACAGAGGCCGCGAGTAGTAGATGGAGGAGAGATGAATTAAATTGTCGATTTTTTTTTTTCTGAGGTAGTAGGAAAAAAATTATGAAGATTTTTTTTAAGTTAAGAAATTGCTGTTGAAAGCCTGAAACTGGAAGTGTGGAAGTGAAACGCAGCCAGGGAGTAGACATGAAAAATTGAGGGCCGATAGGGTTTCACTTTCAGTTACAACATTTATCAATAAAAAATAAAAATTGTAATGGAAAAAAAAAAACCACAACACACGCAGGGAGTATACGTGAAAATTTGGAGGGCAGGGTTTCACCGTTTGAGTTACAACATTTATAAAAAATAAAAATAAAAAGTTGTAATGGAAAAAAAAAAGTTGTAATGGACAAGATTCGAACCTGCATCAATGAAAAAAAAAAACAATTGCTCCTTCACTACACCAACATACATTAATTGTAATATTGCTTATTTTCGGCCTTCTTATACAAACCACTACAATTGAAAAACATGTAACTATGGGCCCCCTTGTATCGGCCTGGGTCGGTCGCCCATCCCACCCCCGGCCCTGCGCGGAGTGGAACTGGTAGATCTGTTTTGGTCTTTTGACATTCCTGAGTCGTTTTTTAGTATTTAATTCCGCTTCACTCTGATAATATTGTCATACGAGGCTTACACATATATTTCTTTAATTTAAAAAAATCATGCTTGTCGGGTGTTCTTTATGGATAAAGATTCGGCGTTTGGGAACTCGGCGTCACAAAGACGAATTCACATTCTCCTCATCTTGCTCTTCAGTCTACCAAGTCAAGTCTACAAAACGGAGCACTGACACGAACATACTCACCGTTCGGCCTCAATTAGGTTGCGGGTGCGAAGTCTCGACACACAACCGCGAACTATTTAAGTTTCCAAGGAGAAAAACACTGAATTTTGAGTTTAGGTTAACTATGATCTTATTTTTATAGCCTAGTTCATGCTAAGAGGTACAAACGAGGCTAAAGCCTTTTTTTTTTGGGAAGTAGAGTGATATATGCACACATTTATCCACATGATAAGTCACATGAACTTAATCCAATTGTTGACATTAATTTTTTCTATCTTTAATTTTTAATGTTCCTTATAAACATCGTATGGTTTAGATCATTTGCATATACATTTTGTATCGACAAATTCTGTGTACTAATATTTTTCTTTTTTTTAACGGAAAAGCTATTCTCTAATCCTAATTAGAAATAGATAACAGAAAATCAAAATTTAACCAAGTAGTTTGGCTCAAGTGGTAAGTGACTTGAGAATTCCTAGGAAGGTCACCGGTTCGATTCTCTTCTGAAGCGCCATGTTGAAAGAGCTCTCTTGGCCAGGCCTTACCCCTGAGTAAGAGTCAGATTCTCCAGACATGACCCGGGCCGAACTCTGGATTAGTCAGACTAGTGGGTTATGGATATATACCGGGGCTTTAAGAAGAAAAAAAAATCGAAATCTCAAAAAACGGATTCTACACGCATGCATTGATTCTCATATATTTTCTTTTAGGCCCTGTTTGGACTAGCAGAAAGGCCCGAAAAAGAAAAGAGATGATTTTGAGGGATTTAATTTTATGTGTTTGGTAAACTATACCACGAAGGAAATGGTGGGAAAAGAGGGGAAACCAAAGGAAATGACTCAATACAATTTTAGCAATATGTTTTCCTTCTAAAACAGGTCGGAAACGGAATGAAACTATTATTTTTTTAGAAAAATAGACTTGACGATCTATCCATCTCCTTTCATTTCTGTCTAGTTCAATCCAAACACGCTAAGTAGATTTCACAATCTCTCATTTTCCTTTCTTTTCTTTTTTGTTATTATCTTCTCTCTTTTTTTCTTTTCTATAGGTTTCATTCAATCCAAACGGGGCCTAAAAGGATTCAGATATACGTATATACGTAAATTTGTTTTTTGAGGGGTATATACGTAATTTTAAACGGATTGTTTTTGCTAACCTAATTTTCATCAGGATAAACAATTTTTTTAAGGTTAAGAATTAAGATCATGTTATAAATATACTCGTATTATGTGGATGTCCATTAGATATAATATCTATCTCCCCCGTGTATAATACTAGCCCGCAGCTAGTTTACTTAATAACTAAGTCTCGACGCTAGCACGGTAAATATATTGGATAAGTATCAACGTAGATATATGGTGTAATCAACAGATGTATTAACACCATAAAGGCACGTGTAATATGTCGTGTCTTATTTTAGTAGTATTACTTTTGATATATGGTGGCTGACCATCATGTGAAGGCCTTAGGAACAACACGTGGTATCACATGTCATCTGCAATATTGCGGCTCTCATTGTATATATGTGTAACTCAATAAGTATAATAAGAAAAAGAACAGAGAACATATCCCTTTGGTTTTTGCTCTGTGCTTATTTGCTTTACAATTAGCTTAAACTGGATATCAATCTTCTCTTTGTTTAAACAATTTTAGTTATATTTTATAACACGTTATCAGCACGAGTCTCTATCGATTGAGCCGTATTACAAAATCCTTCCTATTCCAATAACCTACAGATTCCTATTCTTATTCATATCAATAAGAAATAGGAGGGAGTCTTGATAGTTGTTTCGCCGTCTGGTTGTGAGCTCTCACTCTCATCTCTCGTCGAATTTTTCTGCGGATGGTTTCAGTCCGAGAAGAAAATTCTCTAGAATCAAAGCTTTAAACGTTGGGGTGGCGAACTGTTCATGCTGCTTAGCACTCACGCTGGATACTTGGGCCGACTTTCTTCTTAGCTGCATCATATGTATATATATGATGTATGTCTTCAGAAGTGATGTAAGTCTCTCATATCTACATTTGAGTTTGCTTACTGCCTTGGGAAGTGATATGTTCACATGAGAAAGTTAAGCATAACCTTGTATATTTGCGGGAGTTTTTCATTGTGGCCATCTCTGTTTTGGTATTCCGGTACTTCGGTATTATGGCCTTCCATTGATGGGATTTATCTATTATATCGGATATTCTGGATTTCTATCATTTAATCATCAATCGATAATTATCTTTTATCGACGGTGATTGATTATTTGGATTTATATATTGGAATCCATCTGGATATTCTTTGGATCTATCTTTTACAATATATAGATATCTATTATTGACCGACGGAGTCAATAATTTATAATGGTATCATATTATATACCTGAGGTAAACTATGGAGGTAAAAGTTTATTTTATTCAATTTATGTATTATGATCAATATATCATACGGTGATATTATTATATATTGTAATATATAAATTATTGAAAAGGATGATGCAATTACATTTCCTGAAGTGAATGTGTTCAAACTATTAGTTTGATGCGTCAAATTATATAGATCTGTTTCCAGAAGAGAACGTGATTAAATTATATATTTAAGATGTGTCGGTTGACACAAATCCATTCCCAGAAGTGAATGAGATGAAATAAAATATTTGAGGTGTATCGAATTACCCGAGTCCATTCCCAGAAGTGGATAGGACCACCTAATGAAATATATAAGTTACACCAGATTTTATAAGCTCATTCCCAGAAGTGAATATGCCTCGTATATTTAAGATATATCAAACTACACGAGTCAGTTCCTGGTGAATGTGACAAAATATATTAAAGATACATCAAATTATACGGTCTAATTCCTGTATGAATTTGAGTAAATTTATTATTTATGATGTATCGATTACGATGTCAATCCCTAGAAGTGGATGTGACTAAACTCAAAATTTATGATATGTCATATACAACATGTCCGTTCGTAGAAGTGAACATGGATAATTAAATATTCTAGATGTGTTGAGATACACAAGTCAGTTCCATGTAGTGAACGTGAATCTAGATATTGTATACCGCTATTTAAAGATGTATCGAATCACGTCAGTTAGTTTCCCTGTAGTGAGCATGACATATAGATAAGACTGTGATTTTAAAATCGTCATAATAAATATCACCAGAAGTGAGTTGATGACGCTAAGGGAAAACGATACATCAGTAGAACCCGGTATACTATGAGTTCGTTTTATAATTTATTATATATTAAATATATACATGTATATTTATTTATGCATTTATTTATTTATTTATGTATTTACTTTGGTATCGTTTAGATTGAGTCCTGAAGACCAAATCTAACATAAAAGATCATTTTGTCTTGTAGACAAATTTGATTAGGAGATTTGATCACCTGAAGATGATCATTCATATAAAGTATATATAAATGGACTTGGAGTTCATCAAAAGCACTTGTATGCTCATAAAAGTGAATTTGGAATTCACATAAATAAAAATGGACCCGAAGTCCATATGAAATGAAATGATGTTTCAACGAATGACCTGAAGTCTAAAGATAAAAGATTCGAGAAGAATATTATGACACTTCTTTAATCCTCGTAAAAGGATTGTATTTATCGTTGTGATAATATGCTCCCGTAGTAGCAATATTGAAAGAAGTGGTTTATATTCAACAAAATGATTATCATAGAATAATCATGAAACCCGATCTATTTGGTCCGGTCTATTCCCTGAAGTGAATGATATATAGTATAAATTACTTATGCCTTTTATTTATTATAGGATATAAATAGCATACGAGTAGTAATTTTACCTTTATTATTTAATTTAGTTCATAAACGTATCTGCATTCATAAACAAAACCATGGTCAATATATCCCTGATGGATATCACAAACGTTTGTCTCCTTAGAGGGGAAGATTTTGTCCACCAGAAGTGGAACAAAACGAGATTAAATTCCAGAGGAATAATGAAAATCGATTTTCACGATGTGGCATAGAAAACCACTGGTCGCGTACTTGTTATACGGCGAAATATCCAGATAAGAATAATGAAGCTTCAACATCGTAGTAAAAGTAATGTCATGACACAAATGCTATATGTTACGGTCATCCTGAAGATGATCTAGATATGATAAATTTTGTTTACCATTTTTCAAAGTCTCAAACACAGTAGTTGTGCGGATATCTCCTGATGTGGATATTAAATTGAGACATCGGAAGAATTAAAAAGATATAAATCTCTTGAAGAGATAATATAGTTCTTCCCGATTGAGTCGATATCTCGTAATGTTTGTTGATACTCATATAAATGGATACACATTGACATGTAGAATCCCACATAGGGATATCACATCAAAATGCTGAATCCCACAAAGGGTTATTGTAAACCTACATAGATATGACTTATAATGAAATGTTTTCCCGAGATTAGGGGGAGGAAAGTAAACTTGAAGTTTATAAATCTCGTGGAAAAACATTGTATTAATGCACATTTTATCACCGGATGCATTTAATTACTTTCGAAGAGTGAGCAATTACCAAATGCCTGGTTGGATTAAATGTCGCAAAAGATTTGTCCTAGAAGGAAAAGTCCCAGTAGGACATGAAATGATACGTATCAAATTAATGAAAATAACGATATAAGCGTTATAAGACCAATTGGCTTAATAAATAACATTCCTCAAAAGAGGTTATGGCTATATTATTTATGAGAACTCTGGAAGAGTTAGAAATTAGCAAATGCTCGAGCGAGAAAAATAATACAGTCTATGAAGCTCCGGAAGAGAAATGAAATACTCCCGATGAGTAACAAAATCATAAACCCTTGAAGATGTCAAGGCTAGAAAAAGTGAACCAGTGTTGATAAATAATATGTGTGGAACAAATAATATGCATTTGTTATACATACATGAGGTGGGATTAAACGAACCTGAAGTTCATTCCCTCGTGTTATTTTCGACCCCCGAAGAAAATGTAATAATTCCCGAAGAATCTAAAATCGTATATTGTTATATTGTTAATTATGTTCAACGCTTGGAGCGTGAGAAACATATTAGTTCCAATATATATAAATCTCATAGTGTTGAGATAATGAATTAATGTTATCATCATTTGAAAAAGGAGATACGATAATGAATACAAACACTTGGTTTATGAACGAAATTCATAAAAGAGGCAAACATGTTTAGAAATGTCAAAACCTCCTGAAGCAAATATAGTGAGGTAAGCGTGTTCCGAAATGACGAAATCGCTTGAAGTGAATATAGTGCCTGAAGCACATAAGACGCTAGAAGCGTGCCTGAAGCATATAAGACGCTAGAAGCGTGCCTGAAGCATATTAGACGCTAAATGCGTGCCCGAAACGCATAAGACGTTGAAAATATTAAATGCCTGAAGCATACAAAGTGTATGAAATACACAATATATATTTCATAAGGTACCCCATAAGGGAATAGATAGTTTTGATCTGAGAAAGTTTGGATTTGTAATTAAGCTCCAGTAGAGTTACAAAGATAATAAAGTATGAGTATTTGACTTATACTATTAAGATCCAATAATTGCACATGCAAGATGTCATTTGGCCCTGAAGACCAATGATTGTACTCTTTTCCTTTAATGTGTTTTTCCCATCGGGTTTTCTTAGTTAAAGGTTTTAACGAGGCAATCGATTGAGAGAGCACATATGTCATGAATCTTTTTCCTTGGTGGATTTTTCCCACCGGGTTTTTCCGAGCAAGGTTTTGGTACATGCCATATATGTTATACAACTTTCGGATCAAACGGAAAGCAAGTTGAGGACCTTTTGGTTACATAAATGATCGATGTTTATCGAACACCCCCCCGAAGGCAAGGCCTCAAATTGGTTGTTCATTCACCAGTGGTGGTACATCGATTTCATGGCGCTGGACTTAGCAAATTTCGGTCGCGACATCTTCAGTATCATGGCGAAATAATAGCTATTCACGAAGCTAGTCGAGAATGTATTTGGTTGTGGTCGTTGACACATTACATCCGGGATAATAGTGGCTTACCAAATCACAAAGATAATATTATACGAAGACGATTGCAATGCGTATTTCGCGATTAAATGGTGGCTACGTAAAAGACGATCGAGATAAAGAATTTCATCAAATCTTCGTAAGAAGGGCCGTATTGATATTCAAATGAATCGGATCAGCGACTATCCGTAAGATTTGTTCACTAAAGTATTGACCACCGCTATGTTCGAGAGTTTGATCTAAAAGATCGAGGCGCCAACTTAAAAGATCCGAAGTGATGTTAAAATCGAAGTATAACACAATTGGAGGTCAGATTTTTTTTCCTTCATTATGAGTTTTTCCCACGAGGTTTTTTCATAATGAAGGTTTTAACGAGCGATTCTTTGTGGATGGACATCCAAGGGGAGTGTTATAAATATACTCGTATTATGTGGATGTCCATTAGATATAATATCTATCTCCCCACAGTATAATACTTGCCAGCATGGTAGTTTCTTATTTAATAACTAAGTCTCGACGCTAAAGACGGTAAATATATTGGATAAAAGATCAACGTAGATATATGGTGTAATCAGCGGATGTATTAACAATAAAAGCGCGTGTAATATGTCGTGTCTTATTTTAGTAGTATTACTTTTGATATATGGTGGCTGACCATCATGTGAAGGCCTTAGGAACAACACGTGGTATCACATGTCATCTGCAATATTGCGGCTCTCATTGTATATATGTGTAACTCAATAAGTATAATAAGAAAAAGAACAGAGAACATATCCCTTTGGTTTTTGCTCTGTGCTTATTTGCTTTACAATTAGCTTAAACTGGATATCAATCTTCTCTTTGTTTAAACAATTTTAGTTATATTTTATAACAGATCAACTTTATTTTCGCATATTTTTCATTCAATATTTATGATGATGCGATTACTCTGTCTCAGATCAACAAAAAAAGAAAATTATATAGCAACACGATGATGATGGAAATTGATCCTGATGAATGCACTTCCCGTTGGTCGGAGATTCCGCCGGAAATTTTGCAATTGATACAATCGAAGCTGCCGGTTCCCTTCCTCGACGTCAGGAGCCTCTCTCGAGTCTGTTCATGGTGGCGGAATGCTCTGAAAGTTCCTCATTTATCTCCACTCCTTTTCTCGTTACCGTCAATTTATGATTTCGATAAGTTGCAGATTTTCAGCCCAATACATGACAATAGAAACGAATTAAACCATTCGATTTCGCAAGAAAGGAAAAAATTTCAGAAGCTGATTTACAATGGCTTTTGCGTGGGTTTCTCCCACGGTTGGCTTGTGGTTTTAGACAAGAATTTAAACCATTTCTTGTTTAATCCCTTTTCTGGTTCCGAGATTCTACTCCCAAGTTTAGGTTATGGAGTAGTTGATTTTGTGATGGATGATGATGATGACGACCCTAAAAAATTGATTAAATATCAATCCCAATTGATAAAGAAAGCAATTTTAACGTCCGATCCGGCATGCAACAATGATTGCAAGGTTATAATCCTACGGAATGATTTGAGATGTTTAGAAATACATGGCAATGGACATAGAGGATGGATTTCACTCGGTCTACCAACTCGGGATTATACGGATATAGCATGCTATAATAACAAAATATATGCTCTTCTTAGTAATGAAATAACAGAGGTATGGGATCTAAACCTTGTAATGTCCTCTTCTCCTCACGAGCGAATCGTACCGGTACGAAAAATCGAGCGAGATAATGATTATCCTAAAGTTGGATTCCCATGGGAGATGAAGGCCCCTAAAACTTATTTTGTTATATCAATGGAAGAAATCTTTTACGTGACACGGTATGTTGTAGAAACCACAATGCTTTATAGAACGATTGGATTTAAGGTTTTTAAATTGGATTTGAGAGAGATGAAACTGGTGGAGGCTTATTCGCTGCAAAATAGGTGTTTGTTTCTGGGTGGCAATGAAAACAAGTTGATACCGTGCGAGGAATACGAAGGGTTTAAAGGTAATTGTATCTACTTTCTTGATGACTCAAAGGAAAAGTGGATTAAACCACAATACCCTTATCTTGGGTATGATATGGGAGTTTATTGTTTAAAGAATCGTCAAGTTAGTTTGCTGCATAATCTTCCGTGTGAACCAATGCCTTACTGGATTTTTCCCCGGAAATTCTATAATAATAAGTAGGTTTGGTGTGGTGTCCTTTATGACGCTGAGTTTCTATGTTTATATCCTCGTTTTGATTTCTATGTCTACTTCGTGTGGGATTTTAGTTTGTTGTTGCATATTGTCATACTCATACTCATACTTCTTGGCAGTGTGATTCATGTATTAATTTGTTGGTGTAGTTTGTCCATACACGTACCATTATTCCTAATGCTAGTATGCTACTCATCTACTGTGTGTGATTTTTAAATAACGATACACATTCGAGACTCGAGAGTAATGTAACATGAACTAACAACCCGGGGCTGCTAGTTCTGTTCCTTGATGTCGTCCGATTCCTCGATGCCTCGTTGCAGTCTGTTTATCGTACGTGGCGGGGAGCTTTTGAAGTTGATTCTTAATCTTCATCATGTCAATTTATGATTTGGAGGTCAGAAATTTTACAATTATCATTTTGTTTTATTTTTTTTAAACATGAGGTTTTATATATATATATTCAATCTTATACGACTAACTATAAGTCAAAACACAAAAAAACAGTGAGTCAATACGTAAAAATAAGTTCGGGTTTCTTCTAGTTTGATCTTTGTGACGATGGCTGCTGGGGTTATTGTTTCTTTCAAGTTCTGGTTTTATTTTTGGCTTTGGTCAATTCTATGTATGTATGACAGATCAAGTCTGCATTTTGCAATGTGTCAAGCTATAGGGTTGGCTCTGCTCATTTATGGGTTGATGAAAGGCAACGTCTTAGTGTCAGTGTCGGTGTCTCGTCTTCTTGGGCAAAGGAAAATGATACGTGCACTCTACATATTGTGTAGTGTATATATACTACCACCACATCTAGCCAATGATTAAAGTGTACCAATTAAAATAAATGAACAATATTGTGTAGTGATTGTCCACTACACAATATGTGTAGTGGATGTATCACCATCCCTCGAAAAATGCGAAAATAGTACGACAACCACTAATCCTTAAAGTCGCACATAAATTTTTTTGAAATTATAAACTTGACTTTGTAAATAAAACTTATATTTTTATGTTGTGGTAGAGAATTTCTTGATATATAAGTAAAGAAGTTTTTCAAATAGAACATTTTTAAATGTAATTGGTAGGGAGTAGTTGTCGTTATGTAAACACATAATGATGCTACTTTTGTCTACGTATATTCAACTTTAGTATTTCATCAAGAGAAATATGTCTCAGCAATTACGTAATCATAATGAGTGAAAGCGTTGTGGATTTAAAAAAGTCTCGGTGGGGGCGTAGAAACAAATTCGAAAGGCGAGTGGGGCATTAATAGTGTTTTTACATTTTGTACCTATAAAAACACGTCCATTTTCGAATCTCAGTGGGGGTCATGCACCCCCCCTTCTTTTCAAGCTGGGTCCGTCCTTGACTGAAGGTCATCCGAAATGGGACAAAATCAAAACATCAAAACAGTACCGGGCACCACCATTTTCTCACGATGCTTATTTCAACAGTAGAGATCGTGAGGTCAGTTTTTACTTTTTCCCTCTCCCACTCACTATATTTTGAAAATAGATAGTCTCATTAAGATTTAAATTTTTTCATGAAACAATTAATCATGAATTTTTTTTTCAACATTTTCACTAGTTGTATCGGTTTTAAATATAGTCTAGCTAGTATCGATTATTTCGTGATTCTCCAATTTTCTTGATATATCTAACCGTTCTTTCCGTAGACACTACATTCATGAATTGAGCAGCCTATTGTTTCCTCAAAGGAAATTTTCTATTGCATCTATCCAGCTCATGAGATTTTTTGTGTGTCAAAATCCATTAAATGTAGGGAGATTTCTCTTAAATCCAAGTATTAAGCAATCTAATCGACCATATCTATGGTAAAACCCATAAAAAGGGTTTTCCTTTCCCTTGTAGTCGTGGAACCAGCGTTCGCTTTGATCAAAGCTGGAAGTAAAACCAATGTGCTTCCAACATTGCTGCTCATCGGCCGATAACCGAGGAAAGTCTCATTCGGCACTGGGAACCAAACATTTTGTCTTCTCCATATACTGTCTTAGCAGGGCTGGCCCACCCATTAGGTGAGTCAGGCGGCCGCCGAAGGCCCACCGTCAGGGTGGACCAACATTATATGTTTTGCTTAACAATAAATTGTATAGGTTCAATCTCAACCAACCTAATATAATATATTAAAAAAAATAAATGAATTGATAAATGCTCAAATTATAGGTCCAGTAACATAAAGTGTTTAAAAAAATAACTTGAATAGATAAATGCCCAAATTATAGACTCAATTTTATAAATTCAAATTCATCAATTTGACTCATAGGTGCATCCGATCAGCTAGGGGTGTTTAGCTTTTGAAGCGTTTCTCGACCCTCACGAGGGAGGGCTACCTAATCGACTGACCGTTTGTTAATATATGAAAAAGTATTTTAGAATATCTAACATCAGTAAATTTGAATTTTATCTACATATTTTAGAACCGCGATATTAAAGTAATATATTGTAAGTATGTTTTTGAATAGAAAAAAAAAAAAAAAAACCAAATTCGAACTAAAAGCCTCCCTTGGGCGAAGTCGCCGAAAGCCCAAATTTTTTTGGGACCGGCCCTGTGTCTTAGCTCGAAAGGTTCTTGACGTGTCTTCATTGCAAATGTGTCAAGCTTCCGATCATCTTTTACAAAGCATCTCATAGAATATTCGAATCCCAAACACCGTTGCGGATCCGTCTATCTTCCTTGCTCATTGTAGCCATCTATGAGCAAAGGGAAACCTTAGCTGTGATTATTAAATGATGTAGATGATCTACGATTTAAAAAAGATAAACAAGAGTCAAATTCAAGCTCTTAGAATTTCATTGATAAAAATGGAATAAAGGTTACATCATCGCTACCACTAAGTTTAAGCTATTTTTATGCCTAAAAAACTCGTTTCCGTAGGTAATACATGCACTTAAAAGCCAACATAGCTCTCCGTCAATATAATTTGTAAATTGGCTCACGTGGTAAGTGGTTCGATAATGCCTAGAGATGTCATATGTTCGATTATCCTCTGATGTGCCATGTTGAAATAGTTCTTTGTGTTAGGTGTGATGCCCGAAAGACAATTTTGTAATTGTTTTATTTAATAAATGAAATGATATTATTATTCATATTTATTATTCTCATATTCACCGATGTGACAATAGTATTTACACTACAGAACCCTAAAGTATATCGTTTATGTAATCACTTAACTCAGGTGTATGGTATATGCACGGGAGGATTGAGTTAGTGAAGATGTACTTAAAATACAATTAGCCAGTAGTGAAGTTAATCGAGAGTATCGGGTCTCTTCTTTAACGTGCTATTAATGTGCCCATAACACAATAGGTGTGATTGTCTTATCCGGACTTTCGGTTAAGAGAACCTAATGGGGCATTTATATATGATAGATATATCATATAGAATTTGGACCGATTTGATTAGAGTTCACGATATAATTCCGTAATCGAGAAGTCTTATCGAATCAATGGATGATCATATTTATGGATATATCTTAATCACGAGGTTATCACGATCAACCGCTTGAATCGGTATGAAGTTTGACTTGACGGTTAAGGATTACACTCGAGTCGTGGTGCGAATTACCCCATCTTGGCATTGTCTTGGATTGAGTGAGTAGTCGTGTTATCACGATATCTGAATCCATTCCTTCCATTTATGGAAGTAGAAAGACGATTCCACTTATTTGTTAATCCTAAACCGATCGATCGCGCGAGTTCATATTACACCGATTAGCTACCAGTGAGTTGTATGAATTAATTGATCACTAGGGGTTAATGGTAAATAAGGATAAGAGGTTCTCGAAAAGGGTTAACGGTAACTTCCCGATTTAGAATGAATACGATCTATGGAGGATTAATCCATATGTAATGATTGTATCAATGGACGCTTATTATTATTCTCGTGAGGAGATAAATATAATCTCATAATCGGAGGAGTGCGATCACGGGATTATGGTGGCGTATTCTGTGATTGATTTATCGAATATAATTATTCTCGTTCGTAAGATAATTATTTATTTGATTTATCGGAGCCACGTGATTATTAGTCCATTAATTCCCCGACGCTTCTCCTAATATATAGCATAGCTATTCTCGACGTCGAATCCTAATAATATTAATTTAGTTCTTGTTGGACTTTATTAAAACGATATGTGAATTAATTGTTTAGTGGACTATTAAATTAGTTGGGCTAAATAATTAAATACACGGAAAAAGACATTTTTAAATTAATTTCAGTAGAATTGGTGTGTTGACCTAATTTTTGGTCAAACATATTGAAAAGGTGCGTGACCTTAATTTTAAAGAAAGGTGCGCATGCAATTTGTTTTATATTATTTAATTATTAAGAAATTAGTTTTCTTGGATAATTATTTAATGTGTGATTTATCTTTTATTTGTTAAATGATAAATCATGGAATATTAGATAATAATATGTTTTATCCTAATTTGTTTGGGATAATTATTTTATTTATCTTTTATTTGGAAAAGGATTAATGTAATAATTATCTCTTAATTATTTAATCCTTGGAGGACAAGGATTACTCTCCTATATAAAGAGAGTTCCTCCCAAGCCTTAACACATATGATATTTTAGACTTCTCCTCTTAGAGAAGAAGTGATAAAATTTGGCCAAGGGGTATTAGGGAGAAATCTTGGAGATTTTTCCTGGTAGCATATCGGAGGGTTCGAGTCGAAATTCCTTCCACCGGGAGTTGCTTGGATCACACGTACGGAAGATCGTGGTGCTCTTCACATCTTCTCACATTCATCCTTTTGCGGTTCTTCAACTTGGATTTTGAGATCCAAGAGGTATGCTCTACATCCCCCTTGTAGAATAGATCTAGTTGTTTTATTACGTGTATTATATGATCTAGATCCTTAAAATCGCTTCCGTTGCGGATGATATTACTAACAGTGGTATCAGTCGCCATGGTGATCTATATTTATACGTATAAAATATTAGATCTATGAGTGGTAAAACATGTAGATTTTTTGTCCCAATTTTTTTTTAAAAGGGCCAATGCACATGCTTAATTTTTATGTTATGAATGTCTTGGTTGAAGAGATGGATTGTGGTTGAGATCTGTTTCTTAATTGTTAGATCTATTTTGTAGCTCTTTTGATTAGTATCAATTGAGCATAGGATTTGTAATTTAATTATGTTGAATTCAAAATTATGTAAAAAGGTAGTACCTTTTGTTTTGTTTTTAAATTTTGTTCTGGTTCGGAGGCAGCGAAGTTCATGGTGTTCAAGATCATCAATATGGTGGAACATAAGGTAAAAGGAGAGGGGCTGATTTGTTTTGTTTTTTTTTAGGTCACGGCAAATTTTTTTTTTATTTTTATAAACATGCGGCAAGTAGGTCACGGCAATATTTTTTGTTTGACCTAATTTTGCATGAAAGGCGGCAGCAATTTCTTTTAGTAACCTAATTTTTTCCTTTTTTTTGTTGGCCGCAAGCTGTAACATTAAAATAAAAAAATAAAAAAAATTGATAATTCTGCCATGAAGAAAAAAAAAATAACGTTTTTTTTTTATCAACTTATGGCCGAGGGCCTGTTATTAAAAAAAAAAAAAATTTAAAAAACAATTGATAATATAGATATATTTTTTTTTAATATATTGGTATATTACGGCCCCCTCTCCTCGTCGTTCGTGGTTCGTGTAAAGATCGAAGGTTTGAGATCCGGAAGTTTCGAGTTCAAGATTCGAAGATCAAGACTCGAAGACATAGATTATTTAATTTACAGCTTTCCTAGGATAGATTAGATACGGGGGTACCAACAATCCATCTCGGTGTTTAAATTTTCCGCAATTTATTTTTTATGTGTTTGATCATAAAATAGATATAAAATCGGAATTGCCATGACATGCATCATATCATAAATCCACTCCATGCATACATGTAGAATTTTAATTTTGGTAATTAAAATAGGCATGTATACAAACTCAGCGTAATTAGTTGAAATTTAATTAATACGTGGTAATTAATTAATTTAGTAACTAATTAAATATCCGAGGACGGGTTATGAAATCGTTAAGCTTTTCGTGTGTGTTCTCGGTGAACCGCCTTAAAGCCCAAACGAGATCACGTTTTCAATTAAGTAGTGTCTACGAGATTGAATGATGGTAAAAGAACAATAAATCTTGGATAAAAACGGTTCGCTTATAGGTTGGGTGGTCAATCGAGCTAGGCTCAACCGACTTAACCCTCCTAGTGTGATGCATGCACGGGGTCCGGCAAGACTAAGCTACACCGGAGAACGGAGGGGTGATTCCTTCTTATCTCAAATGAAATTTGTCTTGACCCGATTTCGTCCGGATCATCACATATGTTCCAACGAATAGGGCGGGTAGGCTTGCCTACGTTACCGACACCATTCGAATCCTTGATTTGATGAGCTTTTATGATAACATCAAAAGACGTGGTTAGTTAACCCACAACCACTTCCAAAATATTGAGTGAGAGCGGGGAGGCGACCAACCCCACGGCCTCTACTATAGATACAAGTAAGTGAGAGAAGGGTGACGCCTCGAGGCGCTTTGATTTCGTCCCCTAAGGATGGTGTTCGCCTTATCAACATTCATGGCTTGGTCTCCAAAGGATAGGATTTACAGGTACTCGTCGGGTCACCGACCTATCCTAAGACGGCATACTCGGGCGTACCTAAGAGATCCGATATAGTAGGTCACATTCATCATGGGTATTTTCTTGATAATATCTAGGCTAAAAGGAAGGTAGTCAATGAATAAAGGGATGTTCGATTCTCGTGGGATGTTCGATTCTCACAAGTTATTCATTGATGAGATTGTCTCGATTTAACCGTCATCTCTTTGACCTACCCTAAAGCGACACTCGAGATGCGAGGTTAAAACCTTGGAATGGTAGAGTAGACTTAATTTTAGTTTACAATTCCTAAAATAAATATAGTAGTGTTAAACTTGAATTAATATATGTCATTTTATTTACAAAGATTATATCCCTTACTAAATTGCTTAAAATTTATAATTGACTAGTATTGACTTCGTTAAAAAGTGAAAGTAACTAGGGCGTTGAACTAGTTAATCGATAATGCAATTAATTTTTGGAAGAGATATTTTTCTCTTAAGCCTTTTAAAAACAAGAGTGACATACACAGGTATGTCACTAGTGTCATTCATGTCAAACGGAAGACAAACTTAGTTTGATCAAAGGTGATTTCGGACTTTGAAATTCTTCTAGTGAATTTTGAGTGTGTACACGAGTAATTTTCTAATTGAAAATCGGAAAATCATGAAGTGTTACTAGTTGGGCGATATTTGGAATCGATGAACTAGTGGGAGCTTTATGATTTGTTGTTTTTCTAGAACATTAGAAAAGTGTAACTGACTACACACGTAACCGTTCTAATTGAAAAACCGGAAAGTCATGAAATGTTGTTAGTTAGACGATATTTGGAATCGATGAACTAGTGGGAGTTCTATGATTTGTTGTTTTTCTGGAAACATTGGAACTATATACGAAATATTTTCTAATCGGAAAAAATCGGAAAATCATAAACAATAAAGCATTGCTCGTTAGACGGTATTTGGAACCGATAAACTAGTAGGAGCTTTAATGTTATGATTGATAAGTCCACCATATGTGGTTATTCTTGGATCATTTTGGCCTATTTCAATGCCTATTTTGTGATTTTCGTATGATAAATTGCCTTTTTGGACTAGATTACTGCTGTGGATTTGATATTTTGCAGATATGATGAATCCGAGCATAAAAGGCAATGAAAACGAGCTAAAAGAAGTCAAAATCATGAAGGCAAGAAGAATCACACCAGGTGTGGAAGAATGGAACAGGTGTGAAAAAATGCGTAAACTATCCGTTTTCTACAGCCAACGAAATGTTACGATTGGTTGACACAAATTCCAACGTGATTTTCATGTTGATGGCGCAAATTTGGATGGATTTACACGCCATATTAGTCCTATTTTCTAGGAATTTTATTTTAGGAGATAAATTACACAATTTAAATTAAGGAAAATTCATATTTATCAAAAAATAATTTCCTTAAATTGCAAAAATCATCATTCACGCCATTCATGAAGTTTTAGGCGACTCTTCCTCCTCTTTTCATGATCATCATCTCCCATCCCCAAGAACAAGGATTTTAGGTTTTAAGAATTCAAGAACGAGGCTTTTTCCGAGGTTTGATTATTTATGCAATACTTTGACGGTTTCTTTCTATCTCCTTTCTCCTTTATTCTATTTATTTATTTTTCTTGTCAAAGTATGAATTATATGGTTGAATCTTGGAATCTTGATATGTTACGAGTAAATATTGGTTTCTTGGATTAGGAAAAGCCCGGCGATGATTATATAGTTTTAAAGATGCAATCTTTTCATTGATAGGATTTTGTCATGTTTATGAATTTGATCTTGTATGCTTATTCATGTAATTTTCCGAAATAATATCTCGAAGGAGTGAATGATCAGTAAGATTGCATGAGAAACTCCATTCGATTAATTGATGACGAAAAAGTATTAATTAATCGATAACCTAGAAACCAAGATCGAATCTTTAGGGATTTCTTGAATGAAAATTAGGTTAAACCTAAAGTGGCCCTTTAATTATGGTAATTCAATGGACCTAATTTTATTCATCATTGTAGGAAATCAATGTTGGATAAAACTAGGTACAATCACGATAATAGTTCGAAAGAATGTTTACGTGTAATATTTGATAATTGGTCTTCATAAATGGAAGATTCATATTGATAGAAAGATTGTTGAAATTCTATGTAAACAACGCCGTGGTGGATCCAAATCCAAGAAATGCCTCTAAACCTTGAATCCTATTACCTAAATCTTGAAGTTCTTGGCTTGTAGTTATATTTTCTTTATTTTATTTATTTTTAGGATTTTAGAGAAAACCTACAAATATTTGATTTGTCTAGCTAATATAAATCGGGAATTGTTTGGTGATTGACTACAAGTCCCCAATGGGATCGACATCCTAAGTACTACTCGATAAGCCGTGCGCTTGCGGTAGCATTTAGTGATTATCTATTGAAAATCACACATCAAGTTTTCTCGCGCCGTTGCGGGAGACTTCGTGTCAACATCGAGCGTGTTTTTGATTTTGTTAGACTAGACTTTTTTTTCCTCACCATAGCAAGCTGCACTTGCTCCTTGCTACGGTGAGACCTTTTGCTTTTGATTTTTTCTTTGCTTGTGCAGAAATTTGAAGTGCCAGGCTTTCATGGATTCATTTTACTCTGGATTCAAAGCTCAAGTGACACCAACGATGAGAGGATGTATGGAAATAGACTTAACCAATTTAAAGTGAGATGTTCATATTGTGGTGGAAGCCATTGTGAAGCTCAGTGCAATGGAGTTTATTCATCCCACCAATGGAATACTTATGACAATTATGGTGCAAGTAATGAGAATCAATTCCAATATAGCCACAACTATGCCTCAACATACAATGGTGGGAGGAGTAACTGTCCTTATTCTCCGTGGGGTCAAGGTCAAAGCAATTGGAAAGAAGAACCATTCCCTCAATCAGAACTTGAGTCTAGACTTGAGGTTATAACGGAGAGTCCTATTCAAGAATGGGAACAGTTCAAAGACAGATCGAATGATTCACATCCCATAGCTTCGACTAATAAGAGAGAGCTAACAATTGGAGAATTGATTGCACGGAATCGCCATGTTACTGAAGAGATTGAAAAAGAAAAGCATATGATGGAGATTCAAGATCGAGCGCCGTGCTTGAAAGTTGTGGGGATGAAATAAACTATGATCCTTATGAAATCCCACAGTGTCTTGATATGAATGTTTTCGGTGATTCTTTCTCAATGATTGCAGAGTGTTTGGGCCTTCGTATTAACAAGAGTGAAGCCACATGGAAATTCGAACCATCTCCACAAGATAACGGTGCAATAATTCCAGATTCAACATTGATGAGCCAAGAAAGGATGAAAATGGAGGTAACAATATTGCGTTTGATTTGAATGCATTTGATAATGATAACCCCCCTTCATTGTATAATGATGTTGAATTTATGGATGTTGAGCATGTAGAGTATATAGATGTTGTACCTCTAGTAGTCTATAATTCTCTTAGATTTGTCATGAGCATTGATAAAGAGTTTTATAAATTGTTAAGAGGCACTTCATATTTTAGAGCTAAAATGATTAATCACTCTTTAAGAAGGCATGATTATAGGCTCCCAATGCTATATTTGAAAATCCTTGTTAATATCCTTGATATGTGGAGAAAAATGCAAAGGGATGCCCTTCATTGGTTTAGTCCTCCTTGACAATGATGTTTAAAGATAGTCCAACTGAAGACTATAAATTCAGAATGTTTTTTTTTTTATTTTTTTTTTATTTTTTCTTTCTTGCTTAATGAATAAATAAAGGAAGAGAGTTGTCCTCTCTCGGTCCTTTAGTCTTGGTTTGTTTTGTTTTTGGTGTCGGTTTGCGGCCCAGATAACTTTGCACAAGAGGAACTTGCAGATTTTGATGCCATGGTGTGGAATATTTAGTATGGAGAAACCACGATCGAGGTGAAAGGAAATTTGAGGTGCAATTTGAGGCCATCTCTTAAAGCGAAACGGGGAGACGGTTTCAAAAAAAAAAAAAAAAAAAAAAAAAGGCACAAATGACGCAGATATCACACCCAGATGTGATTTTATCACACCCAGTGTGATTCTTCCGTCCACAAAAAAAAAAAAAAAAAAAAAAAAGTGCCTAGATTTGACGCAGGTATCACACCCAGGTGTGATTTTTATCACACCCTGTGATTCTCTTGTCCAAAACCAGAAAAAAAAAAAAAAAAAAAAAAAAAAAAGGGAATCACACCAGGGTGTGATTATTTTCACACCCTGTATTTCTCTTGTCCAAAAAAAAAAAAAAAAAAACTTTTTCTTTTTAATTCTTTCCCTCTTCCTCACCTTTCACTTCAACTTTCATACCCATGACCACCATCTCCTACCACCACCTCCCACAACTCCGGCCAACCACCACTCCGGTCACCGGAAAACGACCACCCCGCTTTTCCGACCACCACCTCTTGCCGGAGTCCGCGAATGACCATCATTAACACAGATTCTTTAAGAGCTGAAAGACGTGCTTGCCCCCCTGATTGCTCGTGCTCTCTCCTTGATCCATCTGACCTTCCAGCATCATGATTCGGTGAGTTTCATTCTTACCCTCACTTGCTTTTCATTTATTTACATTGGGGACAATGTAATATTTACGTGTGGGGGAGGGTCACTTGTGTAGTTTCCTTGGTTGTTATTCGAGTCTTTTGTCTTAGGGTCAATAAAAGTCACTTAGGTAGAGTTTATGAGTCGAGTCATTTTGAGTCCGTGTCTTGCTTGGATTACACATAGTCATCTCGAGTATGATTCGAAATGCATGAAAATTGTTAGAGACTACTTTGATATGAAAGATGCATGATATAATATGTTTGATTCCACTTGATAAACCACATGTAAATGTGCATTGATTTTTGTTGAGAATGATTGAGATTAAGTGAGTAGACAAACCGTCCCGGTGAGATGTTCCAGCCATAATGACTGACCACTTCAGTCTCACCAAAATGAGCGTTTATTTTTCTCTTCCATGATTTTGTTCCTTTAGAACTTGTGTTGCATCTTATTGATATTACCATGGTACTTGCATCTACACTAAAATGATTAAGGCACTCGTTTCTTCCTTTACCCACACTTAACACCCTTACCAGCCATATATTATGCCCTCACCCCACAAAAAATAAAATAAATAAATAAATAAAATTGATGAATAGCCCAAATTTCTATTTTGCCCGGCCTTAAGATTATTGGGATGGTGACTATTAAATTCTGAAAACTCGATTGCAAAGAAATTAAGCTTGGGGGAGTCCGTTTTGTGTCTTGAATATTATTTCAAATACAAAAAAAAAAAAAAAAAAAAAAGAAAAAAAAAAAGAGTCAATAAAGGAGTGCAATCCCAAAATAGCCTCCTATGTTGTTTTAGTTTTTGTTGTGTAATAAAAAGGGAGTGACGCCTTTATCCTCCCAAAGTATAAAGTCATGTTAGTAGCTCGTTGTTAAAGAATTGTGTAGTTGTTGGACAAACCCCCTTGAGATCTCATGAGTTGATGAATTAGTAGTCACATGTTTCACTAGTTTTAATGGCCTTGAACCACCTACCATGATATATATCCTACACTTACCATTTTTACCACCATTTCGGTCATTTTCCTACCTTTCCGGCTATTCTCTACCATACCTTCTTCTAAGTCCTTATGATTTGTGTGGTGCATGTTGCTCAAGCGGTTGACATGAGATAATATACAAGCATATAGTAGGGCAATTTCATTGGAATGAGCTTGAGAGATTAACCACCTCACAAATATGAGTGTAGAGCGATTTTATCCCATGAGGGTCTACTTGTTTGGTTGATCTCATTCTTAGTGGAAGTCTTTGTCCATGTTTAAGTGTGGTATTTTGAAAGAGGTTGACCATGTTTATATTATGCATTTGAACTATTGAAGTATAATCTATCGAGGCTCGTGTACTTTGCATCCTACTTGAGACTGTTCTATGGTGTTTTCTAAGTTCTTCGTCTTGAGTTGATATTTTGACTTGCTTGGGGACAAGCAAGGGTTAAGCTTGGGGGAGTTTGATAAGTCCACCATATGTGGTTATTCTTGGATCATTTTGGCCTATTTCAATGCCTATTTTGTGATTTTCGTATGATAAATTGCCTTTTTGGACTAGATTACTGCTGTGGATTTGATATTTTGCAGATATGATGAATCCGAGCATAAAAGGCAATGAAAACGAGCTAAAAAGAAGTCAAAATCATGAAGGCAAGAAGAATCACACCAGTGTGGAAGAATGGAACAGGGTGTGAAAAATGCGAAACTATCCGATTTTCTACGAGCCAACGAAATGTTCTGATTGGTTGACACAAATTCCAACGTGATTTTCATGTTGATGGCGCAAATTTGGATGGATTTACACGCCATATTAGTCCTATTTTCTAGGAATTTTATTTTAGGAGATAAATTACACAATTTAAATTAAGGAAAATTCATATTTATCAAAAAATAATTTCCTTAAATTGCAAAAATCATCATTCACGCCATTCATGAAGTTTTAGGCGACTCTTCCTCCTCTTTTCATGATCATCATCTCCCATCCCCAAGAACAAGGATTTTAGGTTTTAAGAATTCAAGAACGAGGCTTTTTCGAGGTTTGATTATTTATGCAATACTTTGACGGTTTCTTTCTATCTCCTTTCTCCTTTATTCTATTTATTTATTTTTCTTGTCAAAGTATGAATTATATGGTTGAATCTTGGAATCTTGATATGTTACGAGTAAATATTGGTTTCTTGGATTAGGAAAAGCCAAGCGATGATTATATAGTTTTAAAGATGCAATCTTTTCATTGATAGGATTTTTGTCATGTTTATGAATTTGATCTTGTATGCTTATTCATGTAATTTTCCGGAAATAATATCTCGAAGGAGTGAATGATTGTAAGATTGCATGAGAAACTCCATTCGATTAATTGATGACAGAAAAGTATTAATCAATCGATAACCTAGAAACCAAGATCGAATCTTTAGGGATTTCTTGAATGAAAATTAGGTTAAACCTAAAGTGGCCCTTTAATTATGGTAATTCAATGGACCTAATTTTATTCATCATTGTAGAAAGCGAATGTTGGATAAAACTAGGTACAATCACGATAATAGTTCGAAAGAATGTTTACGTGTAATATTTGATAATTGGTCTTCATAAATGGAAGATTCATATTGATAGAAAGATTGTTGAAATTCTATGTAAACAACGCCGTGGTGGATCCGAAATCCAAGAAATGCCTCTAAGCCTTGAATCCTATTACCTAAATCTTGAAGTTCTTGGCTTGTAGTTATATTTTCTTTATTTTATTTATTTTTAGGATTTTAGAGAAAAACCTACAAATATTTGATTTGTCTAGCTAATATAAATCGGGAATTGTTTGGTGATTGACTACAAGTCCCTGTGGGATCGACATCCTAAGTACTACTCGATAAGCCGTGCGCTTGCGGTAGCATTTAGTGATTATCTATTGAAAATCACACATCAATGATTTATTGGTTTTTCTGGTATATTAGAAAATCCGAGAAGTCCCGACAAGTAACACTCGTAATAGACATCCCACGGTTCAAGAGTACTGTCTACTCAAAAGAACCGCTTGTTCAAGACTGTTTCCATTCACGGAAAGTCAAGAATGGGAGAATATGTCTAAAAGTGTTGGTCATCTAAACTGAGAAAACTTTAAGGTGAACCGAAAATTAATTAATCAAAATCATAGGATAAGGACAAATGATTTTGGATCACCAGCCTATGAATCCTTGGCTATTTTCTCAAGCTAAGTTCTTTGGAAGAACAAGGTAGCGGTGCATTTAACGATTAAAAGAGTAAACAACGGGCAGTTAATTTTAGCTAGAATAGTGGGAGTGATATAAGGAAATAAATCTCGGATTCAACCCTTAGATATCACGGAAGATTTATTTTCTGTTTAAGATTCGTTGAACGAATGGATTTACCTTCTATTCGATAATTTGTTTGTCGTATAGAAAGTGAATATACCATTTGTAATACTGAATCCAAGACTCGGACTTTTGTTTGATAAAGTCAAAACCACTTACAATTGCTGAAATATGTATATAAAACACATCTCAAGAACTATTAAAAGAAATTGGTTTCTATATTTAGATAAACACTTCTTCACATTCCATAGTTAGTGCATAGTCCCTAAAAGACAAGACCTGAAGACTGGCTCAGGGTGATTCCTTTTCTCCCAGTCTGGTTAAATTGTCTCAAAGGTTCAATGACTAAGTTTCCTTTCAATCGGGAAAGGATAATGGTTATAAAGAAGTAACATAGCTTGTTCATGACGACCTTCGAGTCCGATTAAAGATACGAGCTAGTAGGAGCTTCAGTAGTGACTTCTTGTCCGATAACTATTCAAACACTCCGGTAAGTTTATCCAAAATATTATGAGGTTTCTCTGTTTTCAACAGAGATAGAGTATTCTATACTCGAGAAATGGGCCATCACATAGTCCTGGGGATGATGCTCGGCTCCGCCTCATAGTGAAATGCTTTCACCAAGTGAGAAACCGTTAAATTGCCTTATATATTTTTAGATGTGCTACAATACACCGCTTAACTCAATAAAGATATTAGAAGTGAAATATCGGTTTACATTGAAATGTAAGACCAAGCGATCTACCTAGAATATGCTTTGGAATTTACGGATAAGGTGTGGATTCGGTTCACCCCACTTCCATAAATATAAGCATTTAGCACACGGTGCTTGAAGGTAAGACTCGGGAATTTCATGCATACGTTCGGTCAATGACCATTCGTGATATATCTTTTAACCTATTGAGTATAAAGGTTAGATATAGATTCTTGAAATCGTGAAGGACGATTATATTGTTGCATCCTTTCGATAGAATCCATGTTCGAAAAAACCTGAACCTTGAAGCACGTTTACTCAAGGTAGTTACTAACTCGATTAAAATCGCACCACATCCAACATCGGTTGTTGGTGATAACACTAAATACTACTAAACTAGATCGTAATTTGATCCACCCGAATGTAGTGGGAGTATGGTTTATCCATTACCCGTTACGGGTTCTGCAGACTTTGTAGTCTAAGGATCGATCGATGACCTATGGCTCTTTTGTGAGCGTGATAGATTCTTCGATAATAGAGGTTGGTTTAATAGCCATAACCCTGTGAATGGAGTTCGGTACTCCAATTGTTCATGCTCTTGTAGAACCACCGAGCGCGCCTCAGCCCAAAGGGGAGTAATTGGATCTGCACGGAAAAGAGTAGAATGAGTTCGGTATTGCATGATTTCGTTCAAAAGCGTAAAATAGGGGTGATTCCCTGAGATTTTCTTGCCAAACAAACGGAGTCTGGATTCATTCAAAGCAGTATGGTATTGACTTATGAACTTATGACAGGATGACTTTGTCAAGGCTTATGTCCTTTGTGGATAAAAAGCAAACCTCTCGGTCATTGGAAGTCATATATTTCTACAATATGTGGATTTGACTGAATATTGATAAGTCTTTTGTAGATCGGATATCAATTTTAGTACAATGAGTGAATATATAAATATATATTAGTGTTTGTGAAGGATAACACTTGCACTATTGGAATCAACATGGGTGTGTTATCTCAAGTCGAAATCGACAATACCACAATTCTCATAGCAGAGATTTGGACAACATTCTTAAGAGTTTGACTCGGTCGAATTCATTAGAATCATCCACCGGTTTCCCATCCATCTTATTGGTTAAGATGATGCATCTGTATGCAACATTCAACGAGGAAGTTCTACCCTATGCCTCGAAATGACTCTCTAAATCTTCGGATCAAGAGAAATGGGATAGATTCTCTTTCTAGTAAGAGATGGTCGTGTTATTGAACGTCAACTTTGATCGAATCTTAGATTCGGCGGTTAACAAAGCAAGTTTAGTATGTCCTTTAGTATCTTGAGAGAACGAGGAACAATATGCGGACATATTCATGTGTGAACTTGGATATGTGTGATACATCGATTTTGACTTTAAGTCGATTGAGGAGGATGATCGTTAAGTCGATCTCGGCTCAAGTTTACTCGCACCACATGATTAGATGGACCGGTAATGTTTCGATTCTACGGATCGTCTCGAGCCGACAACCTGAATAATCATTAAGACCCATGACATTTAGATGTAGGTACTCCCCGAGTCACTGACCTATCATACGACGGCATACTCGGAGTGTACTTTGGAATCTGAAATGGTTATGATATGCTTAATGGGTACTAGAATACGGGATGAGTCTCCATTGCTTTAGAGCAAGTGAGAGATGTAGTTTGTTGTATTTTAAATAATAGGGTGTGCTCTAAAACAATTAATCACATGCTTTCGTGCAAGTGGGAGATTGTTAGGTGTGATGCCCGAAAGACAATTTTGTAATTGTTTTATTTAATAAATGAAATGATATTATTATTCATATTTATTATTCTCATATTCACCGATGTGACAATAGTATTTACACTACTAAAACCCTAAAGTATATCGTTTATGTAATCACTTAACTCGATTGTATGGTATATGCACGGAGGATTGAGTTAGTGAAGATGTACTTAAAATACAATTAGCCCGTAGTGAAGTTAATCGAGAGTATCGTGTCTCTTCTTTAACGTGCTATTAATGTTCCCATAACACAATAGGTGTGATTGTCTTATCCGGACTTTCGGTTAAGAGAACCTAATGGGGCATTTATATATGATAGATATATCATATAGAATTTGGACCGATTTGATTAGAGTTCACGATATAATTCCGTGTCGAGAAGTCTTATCGAATCAATGGATGATCATATTTATGGATATATCTTAATCCCGAGGTTATCACGATCAACCGCTTGAATCGGTATGAAGTTTGACTTGACGGTTAAGGATTACACCGAGTCTGTGGTCCGAATTACCCCATCTTGGCATTGTCTTTGGATTGAGTGAGTAGTCCGTGTTTATCACAGATCTGAGAATCCATTCCTTCCATTTATGGAAGTAGAAAAGCAGTTCCACTATTTGTTAATCCTAGAAATCGATCGATCGCGCGAGTTCATATTACACCGATTAGCTACCAAATGAGTTGTATGAATTAATTGATCACTAGGGGTTAATGGTAAATAAGGATAAGAGGTTCGAAAAGGGTTAACGGTAACTTCCCGATTTAGAATGAACAATCATGGAGGATTAATCCATATGTAATGATTGTATCAATGGGCGCTTATTATTATTCTCGTGAGAGATAAATATAATCTCATAATCGGAGGAGTCAGCGATCACGGGATTATGGTGGCGTATTCCTGTGATTGATTTATCGAATATAATTATTCGTCTCGTAAGATAATTATTTATTTGATTTATCGGAGCCGATTATTAGTCCATGGTCCCGACGCGCTTCCTAATATAAAGATAAATATTCTCGGACGTCGAATCCTAATAATATTAATTTAGTTCTTGTTGGACTTTATTAAAACGATATGTGAATTAATTGTTTAGTGGACTATTAAATTAGTTGGACTAAATAATTAAATACACTGGAAAAGACATTTTTAATGATTTCGGCCAATCAATTGGTGTGTTGACCTAATTTTTGGTCAAACATATTGAAAAGGTGCGTGACCTTAATTTTAAAGAAAGGTGCGCATGCAATTTGTTTTATATTATTTAATTATTAGGAAATTAGTTTTCTTGGATAATTATTTAATGTGTGATTTATCTTTTATTTGTTAAATGATAAATCATGGAATATTAGATAATAATATGTTTTATCCTAATTTGTTTGGGATAATTATTTTATTTATCTTTTATTTGAAAAAGGATTAATGTAATAATTATCTCTTAATTATTTAATCCTTGGAGGACAAGGATTACTCTCCTATATAAAGAGAGCTTCCTGCTGCTTTAACACATATGATATTTTCGACTTCTCCTCTTAGAGAGAAGAAGTGATAAAATTCGGCCAAGGGGTATTAGGGAGAAATCTTGGAGATTTTTCCCAGAAGCATATCGGAGGGTTCGAGTCGAAATTCCTTCCACCGGGAGTTGCTTGGATCACACGTCACGGAAGATCGTGGTGCTTCTTCACATCTTCTCACATTCATCCTTTTGCGGTTCTTCAACTTGGATTTTGAGATCCAAGATGTATGCTCTACATCCCCTTGTAAATAGATCTAGTTGTTTTATTACGTGTATTATATGTATCTGATCCTTAAAATCGCCTCCGTTGCATGGATGATATTACTAACACTTTGATAGGCATCGATCACGAGTAGATGTCGCCGACTGCAAACACGACTTCAATAACTCTGATTAATCAGGCCAGTTGGTCCCGATTCTGAAGGCTTTAAGTATATATATATATATATATATCCGTAAATAAAAGACCCAAAGCTACTGCGATGTCCTGCATCAATATCACTTAATATATTCAAATTAAATAATAAGTATAGTAAACAAATTGGCCTAATTCAATCCTACGACCTTGGATCCCCTGCTGTAACCTGTGATGTGCCTTGTAAAAATTCATTTTGAAAACTTTTTTTTAAATCTGAAATTACCCTTATGTCCCAAATCCTTTGATCACAGCAGCCCTGCTGCGTTTCCAGCACAGCAGATGATCCACCCTCTTAATTCGACAATCTCAACAAGTTTTTTTTCCCTCAAGGATTTAACATAAAATTTTTAAAAAAAAAGTGAAGAGTAGGTTCCAGTGTTATTTATAGAAGATGTCGCAACATTGTTTAATTAGTTTTGATTTCAGTAGCACTTCAATCTAGGACTTATGTGCAATGTCGGACATTTTTCCAACCCGACATGTGTCGGCTGATTTAAATGACAATATTTAATATTTCAATATCTGACACGCCTCCGACATGGTGTCGACACTTTACGCTACTCTTGAACACAGATACTTCCATTTTTTTTTCTTCTATTATTAAAGGTTTAAGGACATGATAAGTTTCATACAATTGAGAATGAGAAATGATTTTCAACCTTATTATAATTGGAAAAGCATTGCATATTATTTTATATGTTTAATCTTGTTATATGAGAATTTGATTTGGTCTAGTGGTAAAATCATTTTATGATATTTTTTTTCCGTAAATTACATATTTAGTTATTGCACGCATTTGAGTTTTGTTCAGATTAATGTTGCCGTAAACGACGTCAGCTAATGGTTGTACCTCAACAAAGCCGATGCTATATAACTCTTAAAACGAATGGAGATGAACGTTACGCTTTGTGAATGAGTATCTCGTTTCGGATGAAGCATCAATCCCTCATAAAAGGCACTGGCTGCAAGCTCGAGATCAATATAAGTCAGAAGTAGCGTCAATATGTTTTTTAAGTGTATATGATTTAATCAAACGAATGCTGTTTGAATCAAATATCTCTATGTGAATATTTTCAGTTCCTTTAAATGACAATTTGTAAGGACAAAAATCTCTTAAAAATTATATATTTACACATCTCGGAGTTTTTTTTATTTTATTTTCCAACATTTATATTGTACGATGTGTCCGTGTTTTATAGGTTTTGATTCATGCAAAACATAAACAAATAAAAAGAGTCATTTTTCCTCAACAAAAATTGAGCATATAGCGAGATAAATTGAGCATATAGCAAAATTTTATTTAAAAATATAAACAGATAAATAAATAAAGGAGCTATTCGAGCACATCCAAAAACCCTAAACTCATTTTCAATTCGCAGATCTCCGAAAAGAGTGAAGCAAACACACGGCGGCGATGAAGAAAAAGCTGAGAGCCCCACGGCCAAAGCCGTATTTGGAAGCCCTTTCCGCCTCATCTGGTTCTTCTCTGATACGCTTTTTGGCCTCCTGCAATGCCTCCGTTCGTTACGAATCGCTTAGACTAATTCAATCTTGGCTTTCATCGTCTCCAAATCAAATCACTGATGATGACATGGTCAGGCTCTGGAAAGGTCTATTTTACTGCTTATGGCATTCAGATAAGGCTCCTGCTCAAGCTCAATTGATTAATAGGCTTTCTTCATTGCTTTTGTGTCTCGATCCTTTACTTTCTTTGAAGTATTTCAGTTTTTTCTTGGTTACGCTTCGTCGTGAATGGAATGGGATTGACCATTTGAGAATCGATAAGTTTTACTTGCTTATTAGGAGATTTGTAAATGTTTTGTTTCGTTTGATGGAGAGTTTTAAGTGGGATTTTGTGTACTTGAAGAATTATGTTGAGGTTTTGGAGGATAAGGCCTTGCTCTGTGAGGATAAAACGTCGGGAAATGGTGTGAATTATCACATTGTATCTGTTTTTCTTGATGAATTGAAAGGGTTTAGTGTCCCTCTTTTGAATAAAGAGGTGGTGGGTTGTTTGTTTAAGCCTTTTATCAATGTAATGAAAAGTTCTTCAGATAAGGTCTTGGTTGGTAAAGTGAAGAGTTATGTTTTGATGTCTTAATTCGTATGGGAAAGGGGCTGCTTGAGAGGAAAGCTAATGGGATTGATCTTGCTGATCTTGGTAAAGGGGAGGCCATGTTGGGGATAATTATGTTAAATATGAAATTTTCTTTGATGCTCTATGAAGCAGGTTCAGCATTAGATTGCGTTCAGGGAACAGGAAAATCATTTTTGAATTGCATGAGTCGTTTCTGCTGCTTGAGAAGGAACTGGACACATCAGGGGTGGATATCGTATTGATAGCTGAGGTTGCTCAGGGTGTTGAATCTGTTGATGCAGATGAAGATGACGTGCCTCAGTTGATCCCTATTAATGTCAATCAGGGTGAAGAACCTGGTTTAGTGCAAGTTTCTGCTGAGTCTTTGGTTGAAGAAGTAGGTGGGTTGAAGATAAAGACGTCGAAGTCGAAGAAGAAGAAGAAGGCAAAGAAAATGACTGATAAGAAGATCAAGAAAAAGGAAACAAATGGGATTCTGGAGGATGGACTTTCTTTTGACAATAATGGGAGTGTTGAATCTGCTAATATCATGGAAAATGACAACTCCGTTGATGGAAATGAGGCTCCTGATGCTAATGGGGCTGGTGATTCATCCAATTCTGTTGGAACTGAAGTAGTATTCAACGAGGACGTGATTTCTAACCTTCAGTTGCAATTCGAGAAAGTTGCTGCTGAAATGGCTTTTGATAAGAACGGTGCACAAACTCATGAGCCTCCTTCAGTTGTTTCCCAAAAGAAACGGAAGAGAGGAAAAAATACAGATAAAAGACGTAACGTAGAAGCACTCAATCCTGTTGAGGATGGAGTAGATAATGGTGACAAGAGTAAAGACAGGAGTTTGAAGAGGGTTCGGTTCGCGATGAAGAATAACTTGATATGGAAACCACACAGTCCATTGCCACCTCAGAGTTTAAGGTTACCACCTTCTGTTACACCTAGGGGTAGTGCACTTAAGAAGGGTGTTCCTCCAGGTCCAGTAAGAGAGATTTCACCAGCAACAAAAAAGGCTAAGCTCAGAAAAGGAAGAAAGAAATTGAGGACTACTTCTCCTGCAACTAAATGGCTCAAGAAAGTTAAAGTTTTTTCTGTTTGAAGACAATAATTTTTTGTTCTTTTTTTCTGGTTGTTCAGTTTGATTCTGTTTTTGGCCATTTTAGTTGTTTGAAAGTATGACATTTTTATTTTTGAAAGTTTGACATTTATCTTTATGATTGTCTGAGTCTAGTTCATAAAATTAAGTTGAGAACCGGTTGAAAAGCACAATTTCCAGGTTCAAGATTTTTTTAAAGCATTTCTTTGAAAGATAGACATACCATAGCATATTTTACAAGTGTGATACCTTTTAAATAACATAAATAACAAAAATATAACCACCTATTCCAAATAACTGAATTCTTATATTCTGGAGAACACCATATAATGTTATGAATCTTATGATGTTATCCAATTAAGTGGATTCATCTCCTCTTTTTTCACCTGATTTGTCACTTGAGGAACTATTGAAGTGCCGTCTCTCTCAAAATCTTAAGCAGAGGGGGAGGTAGATTATTAACAGTTTATATATTTTAACAACATACTAGAAAGAGGAAGAACTACGGGTCAATATATAAAAATAAGCGGGTCAATTTCTCATATATATGTGCATCTAATTTTTTTTTATCATTATAATATTTCTTTAGCGGGTCGAGTGTTAGTAATATCATCCGCAACAGAAGCGATTTAAGGATCTAGATCTATAAATTACACGTAATAAAATAACTAGATCTACTCTACAAGGGGGTTGTAGAACATATCTCTTGGATCTCAAAATCCAAGTTGAAGAACCGCAATAGAAAGAACGAACAAGGTGTGAAAAGCACCACGATCTTCCATACGTGTGATCCAAGCAACTCCCGGTGGAAGGAAATCCTCGCCTCGAATCCTTCCGAGATATCTCTTAAAACCTCCAAGATTTTTCCCCAACTCACCCTTGGCCGAATTTTATACTTCTTCTCTCTAAGAGGAGAGAGTCGAATTTCATTATGTGTATTAAAGGCCAAGAACTCTCTTTATATGTAAGAAAAAACTTAGCCTCCAAGGATTTAATAATTAATACAAAATCAATTATAATAATCTTATTAAATAAAAGATAATCCCATAATATTCTAGAACAAATCTAGAATAATATTTATCTTTATTTCTTTCCATAAATATTTATCCAATAAATATTTTATGCACACGCCTTATTAATACACAAAAAATAATTTCTTGTTCCAAAATAAAGCTATGGCGAAAATTGTATTGTGACCTAGTCACTTATGATTTTCGCCAAACACACTAATTAGCCAAGATTATGAAAAATGCTCTTTTCCACATATTTAATTATTTAGCCCAACTAATTTAATAGTCCACTAAACAATTAATTCACATATCGTTTTAATAAAGTCCAACAAGAACTAAATTAATATTATTGTGGATTCGACGTCCGAGAATAGCTATGCTATATAGGAGGCACGTCGGGGACCATGGACTTATAATCAACGGCTCCGATAAATCAAATAAATAATTATCTTACGAAATGTAATAATTATATTCGATAAATCAATCACAGAATATGCCACCATAATCCCGTGATCGCACTCCTCCGATTATGAGATTATATTTATCTTCTCACGAGAATGATAATAAGCGTCCCATTGATATAATCATTACATATGGATTAATCCTCCATAGATCGCTCATTCTAAATCGGGAAGTTACCGTTAACCCTTTTTAGAACATCTTATCCTTATTTACCATTAACCCCTAAGTGATCAATTAATTCATACAACTCATTGGTAGCTAATCGATTGTAATATGAACTCCATGGATCGATCGGTTTCTAGGATTAACAAATAAGTGAATCTGTCTATCTACTTCCGTAAAATGGAAGGAATGGATTCCGTATCTCGTGATAACACGTACTACTCACTCAATCCAAGACAATGCCAAGATGGGGTAATTCGGACCACGACTCGGTGTAATCCTTAACCGTCAAGTCAAACTTCATACCGATTCAAGCGGCTTGATCGTGATCACCTCAGATTAAGATATATCCATAAATATGATCATCCATTGATTCGATAAGACTTCGATTACGGAATTATATCGTGAACTCTAATCAAATCGGTCCAAATTTCTATATGATATATACATCATATATAAATGCCCCATTAGGTTCTCTTAACCGAAAGTCCGATAAGACAATCACACCTATTGTGTTCTCGGGCGCATTAATAGCACGTTAAAGGAGAGACCCGATACTCTCGATTAACTTCACTACGGGCTAATTGTATTTTAAGTACATCTTCACTAACTCAATCCTCACGTATATACCATACACCGAGTTAAGTGATTACATAAACGATATACTTTAGGGTTTTCCTCGTAGTGTAATTACTATTGTCACATCGGTGATTATGAGAATAATAAATATGAATAATAATATCATTTCATTTATTAAATAAAACAATTACAAAATTGTCTTTCGGCATCACACCTAACAATCTCCCACTTGCACGAAAGCATGTGATTAATTGTTTTAGAGCACACCCTATTATTTAAAATACAACAAACTACATCTCCCACTTGCTCTAAAGCAATGGAGACTCATCCCGTATTCTAGTACCCACTAAGCATATCATAACCATTTCTGATTCCAAAGTACACTCCGAGTATGCTGTTGGGGAGATTTTGCATCATTAAAACAAAAGAAAATTTATAAACCTATACTACCATGCAAAACTACCTCCTAACCGGCCGAATACCGGGTAGTTGCTAGTAAAGTTGGATAAGTACGGGTATCGATCCTCAGGGAAAAGGGATGTTGAATCTAATCTAATTAATTCTTCTTTATTAACTAAACCTAAACCTAAACTAGAACGGAAAAATAATCGGACGGAGGATTGTTAATCCAAAGCCAGAAATATAGTTATGGACAAAATAAATAAAACAACATCTACGAAAAACAAGAAAAAACTAACTAATAATCGAACAAACATAAACAAACCATGATCAACCTATTCCCAACAACCATCACCCCACCGAAATCATCGATCGGATAGACAAACATTCATTCATTAGTTATCTTGGATTATTATCTTTTCTAATGAAGCGCTTCCTCTTCCGATTTATCACGCCATTAATTAGTTTACCTTCCGGTCTTAACTAATATCGATACAAATCAAAGATATGGATTGAATCCTAACCTAACAACATTATCCCTCAACTTCCGCTTTGTTGGAATAATTATTGTCAATCTCCTCACGATAATCTAGTGAATCTATTAACTTCCGTTATCTAAATTCGATTAACATGCGGCATAAAAACATGAAAGAGAACAAGAACAACATAATGAATTAAACACATGAAAAATCCTATCTTTCCGTAACGGTGATATCCTCAATTCCAATCTAAGATAATCTTGCATCGAATTAATCAAATTGTGATCCTCTCGTAAATCTAGATATTTAACCTCACGAACTTCCGTTATGTATAGATTAAAGATCTACTCTTTCCTATGGTGATCTAAACTACACCGACTTCCGCCATATACGGTAGCATCAAATCATGCAATCATCTTCCGATTTATATTGCAAGATACAATTGAACATAGAAAAAGAAACAATTATAAATAAAACTTACAAAATATCCATAGAAAGGAATCAAAGTGCTGCGAAAAAGGATTACATGGCTGCTCCATGGATGAAAGCTTCAAGCCTTCATCATGCTCGAACAAGAAGGAAAAGAACAAAATAAAAGACCTAATCTAACCCCGATCACCCGAGCACAAGGCTCGGGTGATCGGCCTTGAAAGCTCCCAGAAAGCGGCTGCTGTCTGTGTAATTTTCGTATGAAAAATATGATGATATTAGGGTTGGAATCGCAGCTGCTTTTATAGAAAAATCAAGTCGGTTGCTACAGTAAAGGTGCCGGACGCCCGTTCACTATTTTCAGCAACAGCATCCAAACTTGTAACGCTCATATCTCGGGCCTCGTAAGTCGGAATGGAGTGATTCAAAATCCTGTAGAATCCTCTCTTCAAGCCCTACAACTCTTATCTTGAGGTCCAGAGTAAAATCGGTTGTTATCATATCAAGAACTTCGTTGCAAGGTCGTCACTACCCGGAATCCTGATTTTCCGACATTTATCTTGCTTGATTCCTTTTCCACTCGAATTTATCTCTTTAAAATCATCCTTTCCATCAACAATGTGTATCTACAATGTAGGAAAGACATACCAAAGCGTAACACAATCCTAAAATAATATAAAATCATGATTTAAACACATAAATCGCTACGTTTTGCAATTTAACCTATTAGAAACACCATTTACTCAATTAATCGATTATAAGCTCGATTTCTATGAAAAACCTAAGAATATGGGGAATATTGACATAAAATATATCCTTATAAAATGTATAAAATCACCCTTAACATATGCCGTCGTAGGATAGGTCAGTGACTCGGGGAGCACCTACATCTAAATGTCATGGGTCTTAATGATTAGTCAGGTTGTCGGCTCGAGACGATCCGTAGAATCGAAACGTTACCGGTCCATCTAATCATGTGGTACTTAGTAAACACTGAGCCCGAGATCGACTTAACGATCATCCTCAATCTGACTTAAAGTCAAAATCAGTGTATCACACATATCCAAGTTCACACATGAATATGTCCGCATATTGTTCCTCGTTCTCTCAAGATACTAAAGGACATACTAAATTTGCTTTGTTAACCGCCGAATCTAAGATTCGATCAAATTTGACGTTCAATAACCTGACCATCTCTTACTAGAAAGAGAATCTATCCCATTTCTCTTGATCCAAAGATTTAGAGAGTCATTCCTGAGGCATAGGGTAGAACTTCCTCGTTGAATGTTGCATACACAGATGCATCATCTTAACCAATAAGATGGATGGGAAACCAAAGGATCGATTCTAATGAATTCGACCGAGTCAAACTCTTTAGGATGTTGTCCAAATCTCTGTTGCAGAGAATTGTGGCATTGTCAGATTCTGACTTCAGATAACACACCCATGTTGATTCCAACTGGTGTAGTGTTATCCTTCACAAACACTAATATATATTTATATATTCACTACTGTACTAAAATTGATATCCAGTCTACAAAAGACTTATCAATATTCTGGTCAACTCCACATATTGTAGAAATATATGACTTCTAGTGACCGAGAGGTTTGCTTTTTATCCACAAAAGGACATAAGCCTTGACAAATATCCCGCTATAAGTTCATAAGGCAATACCCTTTTTGTTCCGAATGAATCCAGACTCCGTTTGTTTGGCAAGAAAGTCTCTGGGAATCACCCCTATTTTCTGCCTTTGAATGAAATCATGCAATACTAAGTGGTAAGAGAGTTCAAGGTCTGATTAACTCTCTACTTCTTAGGGAATTACCCCTAGACCACCCAAGCTTTGCTCTGAAAGATGAAATTTCGTATTCATTCTACTCTTTTCCGTGTAGATCCAATTACTCCCACTGGGCCTGAGACGCTCAGGTGGTTCTACAAGAGCATAAACAGAACTGGAGTACCGAACTCCATTCACAGGGTTATGGCTATTAAACCAACCTCTATTATCAGAATCCTATACTGCTCACAAAAGAGCCATAGGTCATCAATCGATCCCCAGACTACCAAGTCCGCAGAAACCGTAATGGGTAATGGATAAACCATACTCCCAATACTTACTGGGTGGATCGAAATTCTGATCTAGTTTAGTAGTATTTAGTGTTATCACCAACAACCGATGTTGGACGTGGTCTGATTTTAATCAGTTAGTAACTACCTTGAGTAAACGTACTTCAAGGTTCAAGGTTTTACTGTTCATGGACTCTATCAGAAAAGATGCAACAGTATAACTGTCCCTTCCCGATTTCAAGAATCCTATATCTAACCTTTATACTCAATAGCTTAAAAAGATATATCACGAATGGTCATTGACCGAACGGATGCGCGAAAAATTACCGTCCTTACCTTCAAGCACCGTGTGCTAAACGCTTATATTTATGGAAGTGGGGTGAACGGAATCCACACCTTATCCGTAAATTCCAAAGCATATTCTATGTAGACTTCTCGGTCTTACATTTCAATGTAAACCGTTATTTCGCTTCCAATATCTTTATTGAGTTAAGCAGTGTATTGTAGCACATCTAAAACTATATAAGGCAATTTAACGGTTTCTACCTTAGTGAAAACATTTCACTATGAGGCGGGCCGAGCATCACCCCTAGGACTATGAATGGCCTATTCCGAGTATAGAATTCTCTATCTCTCATTGAAAAACAGAGAAACCTCAAAATTATTTTGGATAAACTTTTCGGAGTGTTTGAATAGTTATCGACAAGAAGTCACTACTCGAAGCTCCTACTAGCTCAGATCTTTCATCGGACTCGAAGGTCGCCATGAACAAGCTATGTTACTTCTTTATAACCATTATCCTTTCCTCGATTGAAAGGAAACTTAGTCATTGAACCTATGAGACAATATATCCAGATCGGGAGAAAGGAATCACCCCGAGCCGCCTCTTGTGTCTTGTCTTTTAGGGACTATGCACTAACTATGGAATATGAAGAAGCGTTTATCTAAATATAGAAACCAATTGTTTTTAACAGCCTCTTAAGATGTGTTTTATATACATATTTCAGCAGATTCTAAGTGGTTTTGACTTTATCAAACAAAAGTCCGAGTCTTGGATTCAGTACTACAAATGGTATATTCACTTTCTATACGACAAACAAATTATCGAATATAAGGTAAATCCATCCGTTCCAACGAATCTTAAATGTAAAATAATTTTTCCGCGATATCCAAGGATTGAATCCGAGATTCATTTCCTTATATCACTCCCACTATTCTAGCTAAAATTAATCGCCCGTTGTTTACTCCTTTAATCGTTAAATGCACCGCTACCTTGTTCTCGCTAAAGAACTTAGCTCAAGAAAATCGCCAAGGATTCATAGGTTGGTGATCCAAAATCACCGCCCTTATCCTATGATTTTCGCTTAATTAATTTTCGGTTCAACCTTAAAGTTTTCTCGGTTTAGATGACTAACACTTTTAGACATATTCTCCCATTCTTGACTTTCCGTGAATGAAAATGATCTTGAACCAAAGGGTTCGCTTGAGTAGACACTACTCTTGAACCGTGGGATGTCTATTTCGAGTGTTACTCGTCCGGGACTTCTCGGATTTTCTAATATACCAGAAAAAACAACAAATCATAAAACTCCCACTAGTTCATCTATTCCAAATATCGTCCAACTAGTGAAATTTCATGACTTTCCGATTTTTTCGATTAGATAATCTTTCGTACATAGTTCCAATGTTTCCAGAAAAACAAATCATAGAACTCCCACTAGTTCATCGATTTCAAATATCGTCCAACTAGCAACATTCCATGACTTTCCGGTTTTTCAATTAGAACGGTTACGTGTGTAGTCAGTTACACTTTTCTAATGTTCTAGAAAACAACAAATCATAAAGCTCCCACTAGTTCATCGATTCCAAATATCGCCCAACTAGTAATACTTCATGATTTTCCGATTTTTCAATTAGAAAATTACTCATGTAATCACTACACACTCAAAATTCACTAGAAGAATTTCAAAGTCCGAAATCACCTTTGATCAAACTAAGTTTGTCTTCCGTTTGACACGAATGACACTAGTGACATACCTATATGTCACTCGATTTTTAAAAGGCTTCAGAGAAAATATCTCTTCCGAAAATTAATTGCATTATCGATTAACTAGTTCAACGTCCTAGTTACTTTCCACTTTTTTGACGAAGTCAATACTAGTCAATTATAAATTTTAAGCAATTTAGTAAGGGATATAATGTCAGTAAATAAAATGACATATCTTAATTCAAGTTAACACTACTATATTTATTTTAGGAATTGTAAACTAAAATTAAGTCTACTCTACCATTCCAAGGTTTTAACCTCGCGATCTCGATGCCGCCCGTTGGGTAGGTCAAAGAGATGACGGTTAAATCGAGACAATCTCATCAATGAATAACTTGTGAGAATCAAACATCCCACGAGAATCGAACATCCCTTTATTCATTGACTACCTTCCTTTTTTAGCCTAGATATTACCAAAAATATCCTTTATGAGTGTGACCTACTATATCGGATCTCTTAGGTACGCCCGAGTATGCCGTCGTAGGATAGGTCGGTGACCCGACGAGTACCCGTAAATCCTATCCTTTCGGAGACCAAGCCATGAATGTTGATAGGGTGAACACCATCCGTAGGGGGGACGAAATCAAAGCGCCTCGGCGTCCACCCTTCTCTCACTTACTTGTATCTATAGTAGAGGCCGTGGGGTTGGCTGTCGCCTCCCGCTCCCACTCAATATTTTGGAAGTGGTGGTGGGTTAACTAACCACGCCTTTTTGATGTTATCATAAAAGTACATCAAATCAAGGATTCGAATGGTGTCGGTAACGTAGGCAAGCCTACCCGTCCTATTCGTTGGAACATATGTGACAGTCGGATGAAGTCGGGTCAAGAGAGCCCCATTAAGATAAGAAGGAATCACCCTCCGCTCACGGGGTGTAGCTTAGTCTTGCCGGACCCCGTGCATACATCACACTAGGAGGGTTAAGTCGGTCGAGCCTAGCTCGATTGACCACCCAACCTATAAAGCGAACTGCTTTTATCCAAGATTTATTGTTATTTTACCATCATTCAATCTCGTAGACACTACGAATCGAAAACGTGATCTCGTTTGTGCTTTAAGGCGGTTCACCGAGAACACACACCGAAAGGCTTAACGATTTCATAACCCGTCCTCGGATCTTTAATTAGTTACTAAATTAATTAATTACCACGTATTAATTAAATTTCAACTAATTACGCGAGTTTGTATACATGCCTATTTTAATTACCAAAATTAAAATTCTACATGTATGCATGGAGTGGATTTATGATATGATGCATGTCATGGCAATTCCGATTTTATGTCTATTTTATGATCAAACACATAAAAAATAAATTGCGGAAAATTTAAACACCGAGATGGATTGTTGATCACTTTGTACTTCGTATCTAATCTATCCTAGGAAAAGTAAAATTAAATCTATGTCTTCAAGTCTTGATCTTCAAACTTGATCTTGACAACTTCCGGATCTCAACCACTAACGACGAGCGTGAGAGTAGGTAGTAATATACCAATATATTTAAAATATATCTATATTAATAATTGTTTTAAAAAAAACTTTTTTTTTTTTTTTTAAAACATTAATGTTAAAGCTTCTCGGCAAAACAAAAAAAAAAATTAGGATATATATATATATATATATATATATATATTTTTTCACCGCTGTTATGCAAATAATTTTTTTTTTTTTTTTTTTTTGTTTTTTGTTTATTCAATTGGTCTTATGACCTAAGAACAAGTAAAAAGTCAACTAAAAAAATGTGGTTGCCGCCGCATACACAAAAAAAATTGCCGACGAGAAAAAAAAAAAAAACAAATCGGACTCTTCACGTTTTTACCTTTGGTTTCATCATCTTGATTATCTTTAACACCATGATCTTCGCTGCCTCGAAATTTAACATCAAAATTACAATAAAAGATGCTACTTTTACATTGAAATTTCAAAATTGACATAAAAAATATGATTCTTACGCTTCAATTGTTACTAAACAAAGGAAATTTCTGATAGATCTAACGAGTAAACAGTACCAACCACAATCCATCTCTTCAACCAAGACATTCATAACATAAAAAAAATTTAAACATAATTTTCGGCCCCCTTTTTTAAAAAAAATGTGGGACAAAAAATCTACATGTTTACCACTCCTAGATCTAATATTTTATACGTATAAATATAGATCAACCTTGGTCTCTGATACCACTGTTAGTAATATCATCCGCAACGGAAGCGATTTAAGGATCTAGATCTATAAATTACACGTAATAAAATAACTAGATCTACTCTACAAGGGGGTTGTAGAACATACCTCTTGGATCTCAAAATTCAAGTTGAAGAACCGCAATAGAAAGAACGAACAAGGTGTGAATAAAGACCACGATCTTCCGTGACGTGTGATCCAAGCAACTCCCGTAGAAGAAATCCTCGCCTCGAATCCTTCCGATATGCTACCCGGAAAAACCTCCAAGATTTTTCCCCAACTCACCCTTGGCCGAATTTTATACTTCTTCTCTTTAAGAGGAGAAGTCGAAATTCATTGTGTGTATTAAGGCTTGGAAGAACTCTCTTTATATAGGAAAGTAAAACTTAGCCTCCAAGGATTTAATAATTAATAAAAAATCAATTATAATAATCCTATTAAATAAAATATAATCCCATAATATTCTAGAACAAATCTAGAATAATATTTATCTTTATTTCTTTCCATAAATATTTTATGCACATGTCTTATTAATATACAAGAAAATAATTTCTTGTTCCAAAAATAAGGCTATGGCCGAAAATTGTATTGTGACCTAGTCACTTATGATTTTCGGCAAAACACACTAATTGGGCCAAGATTATGAAAAATGTCTTTTCCACATATTTAATTATTTAGCCCAACTAATTTAATAGTCCACTAAACAATTAATTCACATATCGTTTTAATAAAGTCCAACAAGAACTAAATTAATATTATTAGGATTCGACGTCCGATAATAGCTATGCTATATAGGAGGCACGTCGGGGACCATGAACTTATAATCAGCGGCTCCGATAAATCAAATAAATAATTATCTTACGAACAGAATAATTATATTCGATAAATCAATCACAGAATATGCCACCATAATCCCGTGATCGCACTCCTCCGATTATGAGATTATATTTATCTCCTCACGAGAATGATAATAAGCGTCCATTGATATAATCATTACATATGGATTAATCCTCCATAGATCGCTCATTCTAAATCGGGAAGTTACCGTTAACCCTTTTAGAACATCTTATCCTTATTTACCATTAACCCCTAGTGATCAATTAATTCATACAACTCACCTTTGGTAGCTAATCGCTGTAATATGAACTCCATGGATCGATCAATTTCTAGGATTAACAAATAAGTGAATCGTCTTATCTACTTCGTAAAATGGAAGGAATGGATTCTCAGATTCCGTGATAACACGTACTACTCACTCAATCCAAAGACAATGCCAAGATGGGGTAATTCGGACCACGCACTCGGTGTAATCCTTAACCGTCAAGTCAAACTTCATAATCGATTCAAGCGCTTGATCGTGATCACCTCAGATTAAGATATATCCATAAATATGATCATCCATTGATTCGATAAGACTTCTCGATTACGGAATTATATCGTGAACTCTAATCAAATCGGTCCAAATTTCTATATGATATATCATCATATATAAATGCCCCATTAGGTTCTCTTAACCGAAAGTCCGGATAAGACAATCACACCTATTGTGTTCGCAGGCGCATTAATAGCACGTTAAAGGAGAGACCCGATACTCTCGATTAACTTCACTACGGGCTAATTGTATTTTAAGTACATCTTCACTAACTCAATCCTCCCGTGTATATACCATACACCGAGTTAAGTGATTACATAAACGATATACTTTAGGGTTTTTCAGTAGTGTAATTACTATTGTCACATCGGTGATTATGAGAATAATAAATATGAATAATAATATCATTTCATTTATTAAATAAAACAATTACAAAATTGTCTTTCGGGCATCACACCTAACATCGAGTGACCCATTTTTACAAAGTGCAACCGCCACTGAGTGTGGTACCACCTTCCAAGACCAGTATCAAGAGTCGATCATCTCAAGTGAGAGTATCAAGTGATCTCTCGAGTGCAACTAATCTAACCGAATTTATCACAATATAAAAATGATTTAGCCGTACATTTAGTTATTTCAAAACATCATTTTGCAAATAATATCTAAGACCATTTACTCTGGACTCGCCACGGTTAACGGAACCGGCGGTTGAAACCGAACCGAAGGTTTGTGAACCGGCGGTTTGGTCAACCATTTGATTTGTCAAACCACCGGTTTAGGGGACCGCCCGGTTTGATATATTTGGAACTGAAACCGGAACCGGAACCGCCGGTTGGAACCGGATTTTTTGAAACCGGCCGGAACCGTAACCGTCCAACGGCTAATTTTATTTTTTTTATTTTTATTTTTTTTCTCCCAAACACCCCAAAAAATTTCCTATAAATACTACCTCATTCCTACACCAATCTCACACCATTCTCTCTCAATCTTATACTCATTTCTACTTATTTTTACATCTTCTATTCATTTCTTTGATTATCAAGTTTGTTTAGTTGTTAAAAACAACAATCAAATTTACTTTACGATACCGAATTTTTGAAGTTGTTCTGATTTAATCGTTACTTTAATTCGGTTTTAGTTATAAGTAAATTTGGTTTTGTATTATATTCAACTAATTTTTTTGCAAGTGTAAAAAAATTTTAAATTTTATTATCAAATTTACTTTACTAGACCGAAATTTGAAGTTGTTCTGATTTAATCGTTATTTCAATTCGGTTTTAGTTATAAGTAAAATTGGTTATTTAATTTAATTTGTTTTATAACCGTTATATGTAATCCGAAATTTGAAGTTGTTTTGATTTATTCGTATAATTCTTATAGTCTGAATAGATAGTTGGATAATTAATTTTTAATATTTAACAATGGATAATCCACCTGCCCCTATAATTACCGATGAGGATGACGGTGGTGTGCCATGGGACGAACATCCTTACGAGACTCGATTCACATCATACGATCAATTTATCGAGTACCGTGAAAACTGGATGGGTAGAGCTATTGTTGGTGAACGGAGATTGGCATGGAAAAGTCTACCTTTTGAGATTACGGAATTGGTGGAAAGTGTAGGGTGGTATGGGTTCGTCACTGACCCCCACCCCAGTTACGAGATGAATCGCTCAATCGTTCATGAGTTCTACGCAATTGTTGCTACAACAGGAAGTGTAACAAGAGAATTCACATGGCGTGGTGTACGCGTCCAATTCACACCGCGTTGGATCAACCGGTATTATTTACTTGAAGATATCCTCGTGATGTTGATTTTTTCGCACCGCTCCATTGGGTGAAAAGATTGCATTCTAACATGGTACGACATTTTGGTGAGACTCACCTCTCGGGCACCTTAGGTTAGAAGGAGCGGTCAACATTACCTCGTAGATGGTCCCCTCAAGTCGCTCGGATGGTGATTTTGTTTCTTGCCTATCACCTTCATGGTATCGTAAACCACACCGAACCGACCATTGAGATGTACATCATTGCGTATGCTTTTCTTACGAATGAGCTAATAGATGTAGGCCAATACATCGTGGAAAGAATTGGCCGATATAGCTATGGGCCATGCATGCGATGGTTATATTTTCTTTCCATTTCTTATCACCGCTTTTGCCGCTTTCAGGGTACCGCAATATGATACTGGACAACCTTTCGGACCCAACGAACATATTTTATACGAATAAAAGAGTATGATGTAGTTTATTTGTTATTCAAGTTTATTTGTTATTGAATGAACCTATTTTATTTGTTATTCAAGTTTTATGTGTTTTATATAATTTATTTTATAATTTCATAAATCTAAAAATAATTTATTTTATAATCACATTTACATTTTTTAAACTATACTATATAGCATATAGATCATGAGACATGGTACGATATACATGGTACGATATACATGTTCTTATTACTATAAAAACCTTTAAAACAAACTATAAAAGACTAAAAAAATAAACAATAAGAATTATTACGTTAAGCTTTGATTTTTATATGTGTTGTGCCTCCGACACGATTACATATAAAAATACGTAGGTAACCGAATTACCGTGTACAAGCTTTGGAAAAATAACACAATTTACATATATAAAAATAACACAATATTTCTCACATAATATTTAATAAAACAACATTTATAATCAACGATACTTAAAACCGACTCAAAAATTTTAAAAAAAACTATAAAAGACTTTAAAGAAAACAATAATAAAATTACTATAAAAACTTTTACAACAAACTATAAAAGACTACAAAATAAACAATAAGAACTACGTTCGTTTTGATTTTTTATATGTGTTGTGCATCCGACACGCTTACATATAAAAATTACGTAGGCAACCGAATTACCGTACAATCGTTGAAAAAAGAACACAATTTTTTTAAAATAACATTATTTACATATGTTGGTCCCTTGAAAAGGCTTTGGTTAAGTTTAGAGGGGGGGTGAATAAACTTAACACTTAAAACTTTGGAGTTAACAAATTCGCAACTTCAAGATCTGGCCGATACTTGAGTCTCTTGAGACTTTAGTAGGTCAGCGATAAATGTGAGTCTCATCGACAGCCTCGATTTGCTGAATTTGTGCAGCGGAATAATATCAAAATTAAGCCTTGTTACTTGTTGTCAAATATGATACTAAGTATTAGATACTCAGTAGTGCAAGTGTGTGATCTCAGTTGCTAGATTCAGTAGGTTGATGAGTGAAATAAAAATAAGTGCAGAAAGTAAAAGCAGAAAGTAAGTAGGCGGTGTTTTTATAGTGGTTCCAGGTGATGTAATCCTCAGACGTCCACTCTTCTCCTGTGATGTTGGAGGAAATTCACTAGCGATCTTTGAGTTATCTCATTACAAAGAATCCTAGGTTGCTTGTCCTTCACCAATAACTATGGCTTCACAAATCAAAATCGGGAACATGTAGGATTGCCGCTGCTCCCGAGTCTTCCACTTGGTCCTTGAAGGGTAGAATTGCCTCTTCACCACTCTCCACCACAAACAACAGCTTTCACACTCTAACGGATGCTTCACTGTCTTCAAGAGTTCTTTATAAAATAAAGAATGAATCAAATAAATGATTCGATTGCAAAGCAGCTTGATTAGGATGATATAATCGGCAGCTTGCGCCTTCAAGTGTGTATGCTTGAGTGTAGCTTGATCACAGAGAATGCACTTGAAGAAAATAGCTAGATCGCTGACCTTAAGCTCATTAAGTTCAAGCAGGTGTTCTTCACTTCGAGATTGTCACTTAAAGTTTATCCCAAAAATTCATCATCTCTTTTACGAGTTGAAAGTCTTCTATTTATAGGTAGGAATGCATGTGACTTGAATTTGAAATTCAAATGTGACCGCCCTTGTTTTTGTCCCATCTGCTCGCGATCTCGTCACTATTCATAGGATCGACACTCGTCAGATTACTTTTTGACAAAGGCAATCTGCCCACCCTTTGACTTGTATCCAATGGATAAAAATATGGATCATCCCAACGCCTTTTAATCTCACTTTGATTTGCTTGATAAGTCGAGGTAGTTGGTCGTTCTTATCCATGTAACCTTCCAATAATCTTGAATTAATCGAGGTATATATCAAAGAGTTCATGAGTCTCATTTGTAATACCAATCGATCTCAATTGAACATCTTATTTTTGTTTGTAAAATAGAATGCAGCTGATTACTTTTATCTAACTTTTATTTGTGAAGTTAGATAACATCATTTTAAAATATAACCAAGTTCCAAACATCATCCAACTTGTGGAACTTAGACCTTCTACACAAGGCATATGTAATCAGTTTAGGTCATCACAGACTTGCCTAAATTCTGATTCCATATCCTTGACTTTAACTACTAAGTTTGATCCCTTAGCCTTCATTAACTGAGTTTGAACCCTCAGCCTTCAGTCTTCAGTCTTCAGCAGGTTCCAGACCAGTCTACTGACCTATCTACCCTACTGACCTAGACCATCTGGCGATAAATGATCGACAGCCTTTTACAGTGCTTGTTTGATCAAACCTATTTATGAATCAAACTCTAATAAACCTATACATTTTATCTAGACATCTTTTTGCCTTTTGTTCGTTAAAAACGTGTTTTAAATTTATATTATCGGAACACCCCAAGTATAAGGTACGTAGTATAAGGTGTTGCCGAGTCGTCCTAAGGGAATCGTGATGATTTGTCGATTAAGATATAACTCCTAAGTCGGTTATGTCACGAACTATTACTTAAAACTAAGGTTTACACTATCTATAATGTAAAAGCGAAGAACAATTGGGTAAAATCACGAAAATAGAAAAACTTAGAACCGACGAAGCGTTTGCTAAGGGTGGACGAGCGTCCCAAGTACGTCTTTGAAACAGTAAAATATGCGTAAAACACACTAAAATCCTGGAGGTAACTAAACGTAGCAATAACAATCAATACGAACTAATTTGTTTACCGATAATTAAAAGGACGGTAAAACAACAAGGATACACCACACAACCATCACACAACCATTCTTATGATCTAAACACGATTTATTGGTATGATCAATCACAATTCGACTAAATTCCTTTAAATCGAATTCTAGGGTTCTTGTTTCCTTTTCCAAGCAAAACAATGTAACATTCAACACAAGATCATTAATTCGTTCCCAAATTAAACAACCCAATTAACATCACATGATTCCTCAAAATAACATTAATCGTATCGATTGAAAAGCTCTACTATTGAATCATATTTCCATATAAATTCAAGGCAACATATGGTTTCATTGACATTCCTATCTAATAAAACGCTTAGCAATCAATCCAAAATCAATCAATAAATAAAACGATGTTCGAATCATAAATAAAAATAAAACTAACTAATCATGGTTGTGATGACGTTGATGTGGTTTCATCCCGTTGCTCTACCGCGATGTGCTTAGCCTTGCATGCTTGTGATGATCCAAGATATGGTTGAAGGGAAGAAACTCATAATTCTTTAGGGTTTGGTGCGGCTCCTCCAAGGGTGGAATATGCGGCTGTATGGTGTGTGTCCGTTAGGGTTAAAATAACACGCCTATTTATAGAATTCTGAGGCGGCTAGGTCAAAAACGGCACTGGACGCCCGTCCAAGGTCATGGACGCTCGTTCATTTATCTCGGGCGGAGATTCAGACGCTGCGTTAAACTACGTCTGGAGACTCTGTATGTAAAATATGACTCTCGACGCTTCATGGACGCCGCCACTCTGGACGCTGCTGCGATCGGTGGGCGCCCGTCCAATATCTTTGAGGATCGGATTTCTTCATAGTTATCCATTCTTCTTCAAGCCAATTCCATATTTATCTCTTATAATTCGAATTGAGACTCATTTATCCTCTTTATGCACTCGAAATTAAGCATCTACATAATAGATAAAACATGGAAAACATGTAGTCATCCCCAAATAATAATAATTCAATAAATTTAACACATAAAAGCGCCCAAATTACACTTTTAATACTTTTAAACCCATTATTCAAATTCAAGCCTTAAACATATAATTTCCTCTAAAAATTACCAAAATACGAAAGATATTGTTCTCTAATAATGCGATAAAAACCATAAATTTCACCGAGAACAACTCCCCCACACTTAAACCTTTGTTCGTCCCGAGCAAAACAATCAAAACTATAGCTCAACTTTCATGCATCCCACATAGATCTCTAACACACGTAACAAAAGATACAACAACTATAGCAAACAATACCATCACGAGAGATAGATTCATTGTATGTGTGACAAGCCATTCTCAAATTTAACAAGCCTTTCAAGAAATATCCTCTCAAAAACTTCAATGACTATCCTAGTACAGACGATGAATAGCTTCACACTAAGCCTTCCCACGCACTCAAGTAGGATAATCCCTACAAAGATATCATGCGGTTCTACTGGGTATAAGATCCATGATAACAAAGACTTCACTCTATTCTTTATTCTTATTCATCATTTTTCAAAATTTTCAAATTCAACGCATATCAGAATAAGCTCTTACCCATCATAGTAGAGTAGGACATTTCGAGATAACCCCCTACCTACTCAAATCATAAGGTAGCTATAAACTGACTGTCGTGAGCTTCTGGTCATCATAGTGGTATAGGACATACGTGGTATACCCTACCTCACTCAAATCATTAACCAGCTTTCGACAAACGTATTTATTATGATTCACTACTTATTCATTTTTTCACTTTTTTTCTTTAAAAGACATAAGTTACATCTCACTTATCACATTCAAACTTTATGATATTCACAGTACATGGTCTAACTAAGGTGTTACTATACTGACCTTCCCAAGATAAACCATTAAAATAATGAAAGGATAAAGTTCAAAAATCTTGTTTCAATATCAAAGGCTTTCGTGAGTGTAAAAGGAATACTATCTCCATAAAAGTAAAACATGCTATAATTATCTCACTAAGTCACATACTATCGTCGTTAGAAAACTACAACTAGCAAGCATTTAGTTGCAATCACATGCTCGAGACTCACAAAAAATTTTAAATTTGACGAAATTTAAAAATTAAAAATTCACTCATAATTCAAAGATATAGCATGAAAACATACCCAATTTACCCCCCCACACTTAAATCACATTATGTCCTCAGAATGTGCAAATAAAAGAAAAGAAAACTTAGCTGGTCGTCGTATGCAAGTTGGCAGAGGTCAGGCCGGAGCATGAATGTACCGCTACAACTTGAATAGACAGCCCTGGACATAGTGGCACGCGAACCTGCTCTAAGGTATCTGCAGCACTCGACATACATATAATCTCGGGATACAAGGGGTATATGAGCAAACCACACATTCAGCAGCACGTAAACGGAATAAACATCTCATGCAAACAACCAATGTACTACTTCTATAAATAACTAACCTAACAGAAAATAAAACTAGGTTGCCTCCTAGGAGCGCTCTTTTTATGTCATTAGCTTGACATACTCTTCAAAGTCACCCCGGGTCGGGCCACTTTGGTTTAAACGCGGCCACCTCATCATCAGAATCAGAGGGAAGGACCGAGGTTTGACCACAACCGCCACAAGTGAAATGCCCTACCAAGTTTTTTAACTTGGCTCTCCAGACAGCACTGACTTTCGTCTTTGTCTCAACTTTTCCTACATGTGGCACCAGCGGAATGATAGGTGCAGGAATCGTGATAGAAGCTTCTGTGAGGGTAAGGATGCCATCATTCGAAGCAAAGAATTCGGATGGAATCTCATCACAATTCAAAGACATCGAGCACGTCAACCAACTTTTGAAAGTATATGACCTCGGTACTTCATAAGGTTGGCCAAAATACTTTTTCAATCTATGACCGTTCACTTTAAAAGGTTGACCGCTGTACTTTCAAGGAAATCGCTCCTCCCGATGAACTTCGACAATTTCAAAGGGTCCGACCATCTCGACTTAAGCTTGCCAAAGAAACGGATGTAATCTGGTGTTGTAAAGTAAAGCCATCTCCCTACCTTGAAATCTCTGTCCTTTATTTTAGCATCATGGAGCGCTTTCGTTCTTTCCTTGCTCGGATTTGGCATTCTCGTAGGCCCCGAGTCCGAATTCATCGAGCTCATGCGATTCGCGAGAATCTTTTCTCGCCACAGAGTCGCTATCGAAGTTCAAGTATTTAATAGCCCATAAGCTTTGTGCTCCAAATCGACCGGTAGATGGCATGCCTTGCCGTAAACCATTTGAAAGGGCGACGTGCCCATAGGGGTCTTGAACGCAGCATCGATAAGCCCGAGTGCGTCGTCCAACTTCGACTCCAATTGGATCTATTAGAATTCACCGTTTTCTCCAAAATCCGCTTTAGACTTCTTTGCTTACCTCGACTTGGCCACCGGTTTGGGGTGGTATGGTGTTCCAATTCTATGCTTGACACCATATCTCTCAAGAATTTTATCCAAGGTGGTGCATTACAAAATGCGAACCTTCATCGATAAGGGCTCTAGGACACCAAATCTAGTAAAGATATTCTTTGCAAGAATTTCTTTACAACTTTGTGATCATTGGTTTGGGTGGCTATAGCCTCTACCCATTTGGAAACATAGTCAACGCAGACTAGGATATATTTATTGCCGCACGATGATGGGAAGGGTCCCATGAAATCGATGCCCCACACGTCGAAGACTTCACATTCCAAGATAGGCCTCAAAGGCATCTCCATCCTATTACTGAGCCTCCCTACTCTTTGACATCATCACGGCCTTTGCAAAAGGCTTGGCGTCTTTTTGAACAGAGTGGGCGGTAAAATCCAGGCTTGAAGGATTTTCGCAATAGCGATCTTTGGTGCTCCGTAGTGTCCACCAAAGGGACCACTATGACATTGCTCTAAGATATCCAGCTTGTTCATGTTCCGGAACACACCTTCTAAGCAACCCGTCTTTGCAGACTTTAAACAAATGTGGATCCTCCCATACGAGATACTTCAAGTCACTGAAAAACTTCTTCTTTTCCTGATACGTCATCTCTTCGAGATGTCCAGTCGCTAAGTAATTGACGTAATCAGCATACCACGGCCTCACATTCTCGAGCCTCATTAATTGCTCAGTTGGAAAGTCAATGCCTATTTCCTTAGTGTTTTCGTCACCCTCGTTCACTAAGCGAGATAAGTGATCAGCTACAACATTTTCGCTACCTTTCTTATCCTTAATTTCAAGGTCAAATTCCTGTAGGATCAGAATCCATCTCAGTAACCTTGGTTTAGCATCCGTTTTTTCCATGAGGTAGCGTAATGCTGCATGATCTGTCCAAACCACGACTCGAGACCCAAGAAGGTAACTTCGAAACTTATCCATAGCGAAAACGACTGCTAGGAATTCTTTCTCTGTAGTGGTGTAGTTACACCGAGCCGGGTTCAAAGTTCGGCTCGCATAGTAAATTGGTCTCGAACTTATATCAATCCTTCGCCCTAGAACTGCGCCTATAGCGTAGTTAGAGGCATCGCACATGAGTTCGAAAGGTTTAGTCCAGTCGGGCGTGATCAAAATGGGGGCACTGGTTAACTTATCCTTTAAGCATTTGAAAGCTTCCTTACACGCATCATCAAACACGAACTCTACTTCCTCTTTAAGCAGGTTGGATAGCGGCTTTGCTATTGTCGAAAAATCTTTAATAAATCGCCGATAAAAGCCTACATGTCCCAAGAATCCTCGTACCTCCTTAACTGTCTTTGGATATGACATTTTCTCAATGGCCGCTACTTTAGCCCTATCCACCGAATACCTTCACTGGACAACTTGTGTCCCAAAACAACCCCTTCACAACTAGAAAATGGCATTTCTCCCGCTTAAGCACCAAATTTTTCTCAACACATCGCTGGAGTACCATATCTAGATTCTTTAAGATCTCATCAAAGCTGTCGCCATAGACTGAGAAGTCATCCATAAAGACCTCCATGCATTGTTCCACTAGTCCATCAAAAATGGCTAACATGCACCGTTGAAAAGTCGCGGGTGCATTGCATAGGCCGAATGGCATTCTCGCGGAAGGCAAAAGTGCCGATGGACACGTAAACGTGGTCTTTCCTCGATCATTAGGATCGATGGCTATCTGGAAGTACCCGAATATCCATTGAGAAAACAATAATATTTGTGACCACTCGGTCTTTCAATTAGTTGGTCAATGAAGGGTAAGGGAAATGATCTTTTGCGCGGACTTCGTTCAATCTGCGATAATCAATGCAGACCACTATATAACCACCACAAGGCGTAAAGCAATTTCCTCCCTTTTCATTTTTTCTCACGGTAATACCCCTTCTTTGGCACAACTTGAGTAGGCTAACCCACTCACCGTCGGCGATGGCATAAATAATCCCCATATCAAGCCATTTGATGATCTCCTTTTTGACAACCTCCTCGCATATGCGGATTCAGCCTTCTCTCTGCGTTGTCGACCTTTTTCGCTCCTTCCTCCGTTCGGATCTTATGCATGCATACATCCGGGCCGATTCCTCCGATATCGCCCACCGCCATCCGAACGCGAGGATATGTTTCTCCAAAGACTTTGATCAATTCCCTCTTTGCTCAGGCCGAGTTTAGATGAGATGATTAGGGGCAACTTATCACCGTCTTTAAGAAAGATGTATTTTAGATGTTGTGGAAGCGGTTTCAACTCTAAGTCAACAGTGGTTGCTCGATGCTAGATTTTAACGGACCACCTTTTTCCATTTGAGTTTGGACCGGTTGGTCAAAAACACTTCATCTTCCTGGGGTGTTATCCTAGAAAGGTATTGAATAACGTCATCAAAAGGAATCTCCCTGTCAGCTTCCGTTTTTTCTTTGCGATGTGCAATCATCTTCTTAAGCTCTTCTTCTTCAAGTTCATCTGCAAGTTGCTCCCAATCATCCAACTCCCAATGGGTAGCTTCTTTCCGATTCGATTTCATCCTGATTCCCATTAAAATTTCCTCTTCGCAAGGTTAAAGTCTGCTGATTGAGCTCCTTCAGATCACTACTTGCTCATTCCTGGAATGTCCCAAATTTTCTGCTCACTTATAGGCTCGAGATGCGCAAGTTGTTGAGAGATACTTTCACAAAGTGACTACAACTCTTGAACAGCTTGTTTTCCTCTTCTTCATGATTTATGACATCCAGGGCTTCCTGTCTCTGCGAGCTCTTCATCGTATCGATTCATCCCCATAAATTGCCTCAATGAATGAAATTCCCTGAATTGGGGATTCTTCAGAACTTTTACCTTGCTCGATGGAAATGGAAGTGTCTCCTATTCTCAAGGTAATTTGGCCAGTGTGGAAGTCAATGGTGGCAACAGCGGTGTCCAAGAAAGGCCGGCCTAGGATCGGGGCATTTCCTTGTCGATTGGTAGTCCAATATAACCTATCGGTTGGAAACACCAATTGTTTAACATGGGTAAGGACATTGTTAACGCAACCGGTTGCTAAACGGCTAGATTTGTCCACCAACTGAAGAGAGACGGGGCGCTCCCTTAGCCTTTTGTCCAACCCGAGACTTTTGCAGATGTTCAAAGGCATCACATTAACAGAGGCACCAGAGTCGCATAAGACATTGTGGAACGTGCGGCCTTCGATCATGCAAGAGATTGAAGGTCGTCCGGGGTCACCACGTTTTATTGCAATGCTCTGAGAAATTGCCGAGCATTCTTCGTTTAGCACTTCATCTGCCATTCCTTTCAACTTCCTCTTACTTCCACAGGCGTCCTTAAGAAACTTGGAGCATTTAGGCATCTCGCTTAACACTTCGGCAAGAGGCATAGTCACCATGGTTTCTCTGCAAACTTCCTCACTCCATCGTAAGTTTTATCGAGTTCAAAGTATTCTCATTTTTCTTTGCTGGATAAGGAAGGGTTTTCGGATGATTGATTGGAATTTGATTTTTAATGGCTTCATCCTCCTTATCCTTCCATCTGACAAACTTTTCAGCTTTCTTTTTAGTCAGGGGTTCGGCCATCTGACTATTCTTTTCAGCATCCTCATCACTTTCTCCCGAAGAATCATTATCATTCGGCTCTCGCTCCTCGCCGCTTTCTTGGTATTTGTCTGCTTTTATCCCCTCCTGAACTCATGGCGTCAGGAGGGGCTACTCGTTTCCCGAAAGCTTCTCGGGTCCAACTTTCTTTCCGCTTCTAAGTGTAACTGCATTCAACTCCTCCTCTTGCCCATAATTCCATTGCGGTGTGATGGCATTACAGGCACTTACTTCGCTTTAGGATTCTTGTCTCAGGTAACTCGCGCGGTCTTCCTTGGGGCCTCGCTTGCTTGTTGATCGACCATCCGCCAATCTGTCTCTCTATCGCCTTTTGACCGGTGGCTAGTGCTTGCACCATATCTACTAGCTCATCGAATTTCTTTTGAGAGATAGAGGTGGGCTGTGGATTTTGCGTTTGAGCCCAATTGCCTTGGGGCCTTTGATTGTTGGAGTTGAAGGACTGGTTGGAATTGGATGCGCCAGGTGGCGTATAATAACTATTTCGCGGATTTCCAGAAAAGTTACGGTTTGGATTATAGATTGATTGACCAGAATTTTGATTACGAAAAGTTTGATTCTGGTTACCTATCGCATTTACTTCATCTCCGTTCTCATTGCTCGCCTGCGTTCCCAGAAGACTCATATCCGCTGATCCCTTTTGTTGCTGCATTTGTAAATTAGCCATCTGTTGGTTTATCATTTCCACTTGAGCAACCAACTTCGTGGTTACAGATCGCTTGCAATGCATTTCCTCTTATCTTCCTCAACATGGGTCTTCCTGAGAGGTTGACCACATGTTGTTCTTGGCAATTGTTTCACTACCCTATAGGCGACATCATCTCCTCCGCCTGAAAAGATCCATGAGTCAGGAATCTAAATAATCTCTATTGGGTTGAGTAACACCCCACGATAGAATAATTCTAGGAGCTCATGTCGAGTGTATCCATGGTTAGGGCATTTCCTCATTAACAAATTCAACCTTTCCTGTGCCTTTCCTACGCTTTCTCCTTCTAATTGCTCAAAATTAGCTATATCACGTTTAAGGCCCATTATCGCTCCAGAAACGAATTTGAGCGAAGGCTCTTTTAACATCGGCCCAAGTATGGAGAGAGTGATGGGGTAAGGATTTGAACCATCTGTTTGCTTCACCTTTTAAAGCAAACGGGAAAAGTTTCAGCTTAACGATCTCAGAATCAATACCCGGATAATGGCCGGCTTCGCAAATTTGAACAAAAGTGGACAAGAAGTCATGAGGATCTTCTTGAGCAGTGCCATGGAAGGAGCTATTTTGGACCAGTCCAACCACTCCATTCTTCAGATCGAAATGTACTTGCCCCATATCTGGAGGTCGGATAGGTCTATGCCCCTCCAGGAAGTCTTGGTTAAGATAAGGGGCATAGGGGTCTTGATTTAACTGGGCTTGCTGGGCTTGATGGAGTTGTTGCAATTGGTTTTGTAGCCCGACTTTGTTGATTCTGTTGTTGTTGTAACAACTTGTATTTGTTGAAGGAGCCGATTCAAATTGAGCTTGAGGTCTGGATTTTGATTGGGGAGGGCTGGATTAGGAGGAACTGGATTCGGATTTTGAACCCGGTCACCATGATGTCTAGATCGGAAAAAAGCCTTCTTCTTAGGATGGACCGTTCGGTTCTGGATCAAAAGGAGAGTCCTTTCTTGCTTCGGGTTTGCATAAACCAGAGGACAACAGAGAGGTCAACAACGACTAAAAGTCGAGGTTGTGAAGAGTTAACCTTGGAATTCAAGCTAAGAGCGAAAGGAGAAGAACAAGAAAGATAGACGGACGGGCGTTCGTAATCGTGAGCGAGCGCCTGCTTTAGTGAAGTTCCCGGACGGGCGTGCAGTTCAATAGACGCCGTCTGATATACTAAAAGCGATTCGAGCGTTTTACTAAACAAACGGGCGTTTGGATAACCAGGCGCTTCGTTTGACCATAACAGATATAAAGAAATTTTTCGAATGGACGAAATGTCAGATGATTGGGCGTTCGTTCAAAAGTCAAAAAAGCGAGCGAGCGAAAAAGCAACAGAAATGTAGTAAACAAATTAAACTAAGGAAAACTAAACTAATCTAAAACCTAAGAAAGTTACTAACTAGAGAAACTATACCTACGAAGAATTTAAAAAACAAGAAAAACACGAAGACGGTAAAAAAAAAACGTGTTGAAATCTTCTAGGGCCAAAAAGGAGAGGAAAACAGTGGATTTTGACCTCGAAAACGCACTGAACGGCCTACGGCGTTCACCACGTCGTCGGCGTCGGAACGAGCTTTCCGAATTGGGGTCCTGCGTTCCAAACGGACACTCGAGCCGAAAGTTACGGCCAAAATACTACTGCGTGCCCTAACGACCCCCTTTTTGACACAGAAAACTGTCCTAAGTAGAATCCGACAACCGTTACCGATTCCCCGGCAACGGCGCCAAAAACTTGTTCGTTAAAAACGTGTTTTAAATTTATATTATCGGAACACCCCAAGTATAAGGTACGTAGTATAAGGTGTTGCCGAGTCGTCCTAAGGGAATCTTATAGTTGTCAGATTAAGATATAACTCCTAAGTCAGTTATGTCACGAACTATTACTTAAAACTAAGGTTTACACTATCTATAATGTAAAAACGAAGAACAGTGGGTAAAATCACAGAAAATAGAAAAAACTTAGAACTAGACGAGCGTTTGCTAAGGGTGGACGAGCGTCCAAGTACGTGCTGGAAACAGAAAATATGCAGAAAACACACTAAAATCCTGGAGGTAACTAAACGTAGCAATAACAATCAATACGAACTAATTTGTTTACCAGATAATTAAAAGGACGGTAAAACAACAAGGATACACCACACAACCATCACACAACCATTCTTATGATCTAAACACGATTTATTGGTATGATCAATCACAATTCGACTAAATTCCTTTAAATCGAATTCTAGGGTTCTTGTTTCCTTTTCCAAGCAAAACAATGTAACATTCAACACAAGATCATTAATTCGTTCCCAAATTAAACAACCCAATTAACATCACATGATTCCTCAAAATAACATTAATCGTATCGATTGAAAAGCTCTACTATTGAATCATATTTCCATATAAATTCAAGGCAACATATGGTTTCATTGACATTCCTATCTAATAAAACGCTTAGCAATCAATCCAAAATCAATCAATAAATAAAACGATGTTCGAATCATAAATAAAAATAAAACTAACTAATCATGGTTGTGATGACGTTGATGTGGTTTCATCCCGTTGCTTTCTACCGCGATGTGCTTAGCCTTGCATGCTTGTGATGATCCAAGATATGGTTGAGGGAAGAAACTCATAATTCTTTAGGGTTTGGTGCGGCTCCTCCAAGGGTGGAATATGCGGCTGTATGGTGTGTGTCCGTTAGGGTTAAAATAACACGCCTATTTATAGAATTCTCGAGGCGGCTAGGTCAAAACGGGCATCTTGGGCGCCCGCCCGTCCAAGGTCATGGGCTGCTTCATTTATTTATCTGACGGAGATTCGACGCCGCTGTTAAACTTACGTCCTGGAGACTCAGTATGTAAATATGACTCTGGGCGCTTCATGGACGCCGCTCACTGGGCCGCTGTCTGGATCGGTGGGCGCCCGTCCAATATCTTGAGGATCGGATTTCTTCATAGTTATCCATTCTTCTTCAAGCCAATTCCATATTTATCTCTTATAATTCGAATTGAGACTCATTTATCCTCTTTATGCACTCAAATTAAGCATCTACATAATAGATAAAACATGGAAAACATGTAGTCATCCCCAAATAATAATAATTCAATAAATTTAACACATAAAAGCGCCCAAATTACACTTTTAATACTTTTAAACCCATTATTCAAATTCAAGCCTTAAACATATAATTTCCTCTAAAAATTACCAAAATACGAAAGATATTGTTCTCTAATAATGCGATAAAAACCATAAATTTCACCGAGAACACCTTTGCACTATAACAGCTAGTATGGCACTCATCATCAAAACTAAGAAATAAGTCCAACAATTTCCCCCTTTTTGGTGATGATGCCACTACCTCACCTAATCAACAAAGCAAAAAGATAAAAACAAAAACAAGAACAAATTCAGTCATTTCTCATTATAAATATTTGTTCACACAGATATACTGATCTAGCATCAAAGAAAGATAAAATAATGTAAATATGCTTTGATCTCTTGTGCTCTTCTCTCTTTCTCTTCTAGCCTTCTCGACTTGCTCTTGATAGGCTCGATCTCTTCTATCATTTGACTCATCCATTCATTCTCAATTAGTGTAAAATCAATATAAGAATTGACTTGTTTCCACCAGCTCCATGCTTCAGGCAGGACAAGATTGATGTCATTCACTCTGAATCCAAACCTCATATACAGCTCCTTGAATTCATCCAGTGAGTCCTTTGCCTTTGTAATAGGTAGCACCTTATCACCTCTGCTACTCCTTCTACTTCTGTTGCTTGCCCTTAGAGCTTTGACTCTTGCTTCCCAAAATTTCAAACTCAAGAAAGAGTTAAGGCCTTCATGAAATCCCATATCATGGTAAGGTCTCCTTCTGTTTTAAAATTCTTTCTTGTATTGTGACAGGAGATCATCAGTGAGTTGAACTCTGCCAGGTGCAGGTCTCCTGAAAGCATTTGTATCATCAATCCATCTTTTCTGTGCAAAGAGTCTTGCAGCCTCCTTTGCTGCAGCTGATTTGCCCTCTTCCCCCTTAGTGACATCATCAACAAAACGGGAGATGAGGCCATGAATACCCTCCTGTGATACAATCACTCTATGCAATTGGCCTTCCATGGTTCCAGTTCTAGTATCAAGAGAAGTAATCCTGATTGCGTGTCTCCTCCAAATCTGCTGATCCTTTCAAGAAGTTTGGGATCGAGCATAGCGAGTTGTTGTGCAAAGAAGAGCTCAAGAAGTTTAGGAGCTTCAGCAAGCTTGTCAAGTTTCTCATGTATAGAAATAAGTTGGTCTTTTAGAGACTTGTCTTTGGCTTTATTTCCAACTTTGATACCTGACGGACCTTTTCTATGCTATCAATCCTTACCGGCAGTGTACCGGGTCAAATTGTAGTGATAGAGTGATGAGTCAGGTGTCGATCCTCAGGGAAAACTTGGTAATTCACCGTGTGATTAAACACCAAGAAACTGTTATTATCTCAATCTAAGTCGCAATTTTATCATCCAACCAAACTCTAAACTAACAAACAATAAATAAAAGCATAAAACTAAAACAGATATATATAAGTATAAAAATATATATATAATCATATATATATAGATATAAGTATATATAGGTACCAAAACAATATCTAAGGGAGGGAGATAGATATTATAATTATAGACTAGCCAAGAATATGTTATTGAATCATTATATCTTTTTAGTGAAATTGGATGTGCTCGATCTTTATTTTAAGTTAAATCAATTATACTGAAACGGTGCACTCTAAACTAAACAATTCATTCTCACACGAGCATCCAAAATTGTCATATGTCCAATCATTTGTCCAAGGTCATCCTCAAGCATGGGTCACTCCCGTTTTGTCATTCGGCCAATTTTAAGGTATGTCAATTAAACAAATGAATTAAACGTAATAATCTCTCGAGTACATATTTCAATAAGAGTTTGTTTCTCCCGAAACAAATCTACCCCGGTTTAGAAATCGGATTCCGTTGTCACGTTTTCACTCGCCAATTTTACCTCCGGTCTTTCTATTAACGAGTTCATAACCTAACTACGAGGCGTCAATTCATAATTAGATTATGAATTCTTTCATATCAAGTAGCTAATTCAATACTTAATATAGAAAGAGATTCATTATAACCGATTTTTATCCAATTTTAGTATAGTCATCATCCATTTCCCTAAAAAGATAATACTAATCCAATTTCATATCTTGGCTAGATACTAAGTTTAGCCTAACAACATAATAACTAAAATATAGATACTATAATTAATACATAAACATAAATACATTAGAAAAGTTACCAGGTTACAATTGAAGCATTCAGAGTTGTATCATCCGAAATAGCAACTCCTTGACATCAATGAGCCTTGATACATCCTCTAAGCGTTATAACGAGACTTTATACTACAAAGATTATTCCGCAGAGTGCCGTTTACGACTTTATTTAACTAAAAACAACAAAACGAAACTATAGAGATATATAGAAGAGAGATATATGCATTGGTACACTTCAAAATGGTTGCACTTGAGGTCTATTTATAGGCCATATCACAAGGCCGGCGCGTGCCGGACCACCACCGGCGCGTGCCGGCTACACAGTATATATTCCCTTGTCAGAGATTTGTGGGCCCGGCCAGAGATTTTTCGCAATATTCGCCTTCTCGCGCTGCAGTGCCGGACATACAACATATCGATGTTTGTAAAACCTATCTCGAGCTGTAGACCTCAGATTGACATGATTTGATATTCGTTGGAAAGCTCTTTTGAAGGTCTACAACTTTCATCAAGGACTTTTTCTCTGAAAATGCCTCTAAGTTAGATCAAATGTCCGTTGAAGATGAATCACGGTAGAAACACTAAGGTCAATTGATCTGCTTTCAAGTTGTTAGATTTTGGCATAATCTTTTATCCCACAAAACTCATGATTTATGCTTCAAAGTATGTCATATTTTGGAATCTCGGTACACATTTGATTCTGCAACAAACTCAACGAAACACCAAACGTAAATCTGACAAAAAACCATCATTTTTATCGTTTTTATAACTTATGCATCTAATTATAACTAACTATGATTTTTATAAGTTTTTAATGCATTTATATGAAATTATACTAAAATATCATAAATATAATAATAAAAAGTCTTATAATTTGATCATATATTTTTCATACATCAATACCCTTGACATCTAGTATCAAATCATTCATAGCATTTTGAGTAGATGCAAAGTTTGAAGCAAATCAGATGTCGAGATTGTTATGCATATCATTTACCATCTTCATCGCTTCTTCAAATCTCTCATTCTTACTGTCCCAATTGAGTTCTTAACTGTTGCATGTCATTTCTTACGATTCTTAACTCATTGACAACTTCAATTGGCACTCCACTAGTCATTCTACTATCAAGAGTCCATCAAAGAGCTCCTCAACTCTATATTGTGCATGTTGTCTCTCGATGACCATTGCTTTACTCAAATCTCTCCCCCAAATAGGGGAGGTCCTTCCTCAACCATTGCACCAAGAATGTCTTCCATGACTGGATCTTGTGCAGTTCCTCAAAGAACTTCTTCTTGTCCAAAAATTTGAAATTCTTCATCACCAGTAGTCATAATCCAAAGAAATGTTCTTCTTGATTAACACCAAGACCTGGCGATTATCCTTCCCTACAATGGTCTTGGCTCAGTAAGGCTCGACTCACAGCAGCCTCATCAACAACGCAGGGTTTCCTCCAAACCCAAAGTTTGTTCCAACTCGTGTCCAGTCTTTGTTTGAGACTCAAGCACTGTACCTCCTGTTCCAACCTTTGTCCAGTCTTGCTTGTACTCCAAAGAACTTTGCACCTCCTCTTCAATTTCCTGTGGATTAAAGATATTGGTATTATCCACTTGGAAACCTTCAGCATGACCAATCTTGGTCAGAGTTATGGCAGTTTTGGTGAGAATCCTTTCAAAGTCAAATCCACTTTGATATTCAATGGATTCCTCAGAACTAGCACTTGGTTCACTAAAGTCAGTGGCCTTTTCTTGATCCAAATCAACAATCTGTTCATCTTCAGGTTGTCCAGCAGGCTCTACAACATGAAATGTAGCAGATTCATTAACTAGCCTACCAGCACTCAAAGTGATTCCTTCATTGATTAGTGCTTCAAGATCATCCAAGGTGAGATCCTGTAGATCCTCATCCGTTTCTCGATCTCTTGGCCTCAAAGAGACTTACCAATATTAGTGGATCACAGTGCGAAGGTTCATTTATCAATGCAGTCCCACTGCTTCCTCCTGGTCCGGAGGGGAAATCTCCTCTGGAGTCAGATGATGAGGAAGAATCATCATCTCCATCTCTTGGATCTCTGAACTTAATACCCTCCTCCTTCTGTTGCTCATCAAATAGATCCATCAGTCTGGATTGCAGCAGGGAGGTATCAACCGAGATCCAAAGAAGTTCTCCACTCCCAACTTGTTAAAAGCCCATTCCTCAAAATCAGTCATAGGTTCAGCAGCTGGCTTTTGTTTCTTGTAGAAACCAAACTTCCATTGAAAATAATCAGCAATTTGCTGAAGTTTGGGATCCACATAATCTTCAGTTTTCTTCCTCTCTTTCACATGCCTCTCAAAGGGCATGAAAGATCTCTGAGGAGCGGCTTGATGAGCTTGTTGACCTCCAAAGGTTCCAACAAGCGCACTCATGGTCTCTTCTACAGATGTTTGAAAGTCAAAGAGTTCTTTGTGATTGTGTAGTTGTACATACTACTTCCATCTGTATCACACTTGATTCCCCCTGACTCACATGCTCATCAGCAGGGTTAGCAGCAGACTGCTCTTCCCCCTGAACTATTGCCAAACTTGCAGGGTCTTCAATCAAGTCTTCAATCACCTCTTCAACTACCACAAGAGTTCATGATTGTCAGTGTTTTTCAAACAGATTGCTCAACAACAACCTGTGCAGCTTCAGTAGATTCACCAATAACATCTTCTACAGCAGGCTCTGGTACAGCAGACTGCTGTGATTCTTCAACAGATTGCTCAACAACAACCTGTTCACTTCCAGTAGACTTAATAACCTCATCAGGTGAGGAATCACTGATTACAACTGGTGGAATAATAGTTAAGGGCTCAGCCTCAACAGCCTCTTCTTCTTCTACTGACGCCTCTTCTTGGACTTTTTGTTTTTCCAAGATTCTCATTTCTTTTCCTTTGCCATACTTCTTCTTTTTGACAACCTCCTTCATCCTCTTGGATAGGGGTTCATCATCATCATCATCATGTCCAGTAGATTTTCTCTTTCTACTATCTTCTTTCTGTTGTTTTGTCAGAACTTCAACAACAGTTCTTCTTGCACCTACAGCAGGGTCAGTAACCTCCACTTGACCCTCAGCAGACTCAGCAGTCTATGCTGTTTCCTTTCTTGTTCTCTTTGATTTCAAGATATCTGTAATCTTCCTAACATCACCACTCTTTCTCTTTCCAGCAGTTTTCTTTGGTGCAGCAGGTTTGATGGATATCTTCTTAGTTTGCTGAACCTGCTCACCACCAGCATCACCGTCATCTCCATCATCATTATCACCAGCAGGCTTTCCAGCAACCTCTTCATCATCATCTAGTCCAGGAATCGCATGATCAATCTCCTTCTTGTATCCGGACCGATTTATGTCAATCGGTTCAAGGTCGGAAACCTCCGGGATGATTCAAAGCAGATCGAACCATCAAACCTAGGGTAAGGCCTTTGATTTCCTTTTCTTTAATTTGTCCTCATTGGCTACTTTCTTCATATAATGAATGAAATAACCTCCCCAATCAAATTTCATGCTTCTGCAAATGATAATCATCAGCTCTATCTTGGGTCCTGATAGAGTATCCATACTGCCAACTAGCCCAAGTATGTTCTTTGCAATGAGCTTGCTCACAGATCCGTATTCATTACCAATGTTTTTGCGATTGATGCACTGTAATCGATTTGATAGTTGCATCTGTCTTGATCCGATCTACAAAAGCCATCTTGTCCAATCCCATAGCTTCGAGGATTGATCAACCATCAACAACTTCTTTAAAACCAAACACTTCTCTCAAAGATTGGAGGAGATTACAAGCTCCTCACCATTCACAAATGGTTTTGAATGCTTCATTCCTTCTTCTATAACAATATTCTTCCGTAAATCAATAACATTGGTGTATGATATCGTTTCTAATCGATGTTGAGTTTGTTCTCCAGGCTCGCAAACCTTCTTATTCTTCGACCTATATTAATGGCGGTTCCGTTCTGTTTGCATCAACAACATAGCCTCTTACACTTTGGCTTGATTCGATTTGAACTTCAACTCTTTCCGCCATTGAAATAAGAAAAAGATGAGGAAGAATTGATCTCAAATCTGTGTACACACGATGTAGAATTGGCAGAGATAAAGCAGAAATTGCAAGTGGAGAAATCATTGTGTATAACACGATCGATTTTATAGACGGTGGGTAGTTGATCATCACCTTTGCACGTATATTGAGGTAACCACGATTAAATCTGATTAAATGCTGTGTTGACACGTGGCCCATTACTCCTCCATAACGTTTGTAACCGTTGGATGGTTTAACTATGGTAATAAAAGATAGAATAAATATCCCGCCAAACTGCTTTTTGACCTAAATAACTTTGACTGAGTAAAGTTCCCTCCAGCAGGGTAAACCTCAAGAGGTGCCCTCGGCGATCTCTGCGATAAGTAGGCTTCAAAGAACTGGCGATAATAGTACTCTGCTGATCCTTGTTTTCTTCTTGTTTTGTTCAATTGATAATACAAGATGAAGTTTAATACCAATGACTGATCTGTCAAGTGAGCTCACCCAACATGACAAAGACCAATCCCCTTGGCAACCTCATTTGCTCAATTGTCCAAACATAAGTACATGGAATTGTTGATACCAATGACTAATCTGCTAAGTGAGCTCACCCAACATAGCAAAGACTAATCCCTTGGTGAATTCCATTACATTCTTTGAATATCACCAATCTTTAATATTCCAAGTTCAATCCTTAATTTAGCAAATCTTTCACCATGTCAAGTGGTTTAGTGAAAATATCGACAAGTTGATCTTGATGAGGAATGTATAGAACCACCACATCTTTCTTTTCAACATGATCTCTTATAAAATGATGTCTCACATCAATGTGCTTGGTTCTTGAGTGCAAAACAGGATTTTCTGTGATTGCAATTGCACTTGTGTTGTCACACATGATTGGAATTTCCCTTTCTTCAATTCCATAATCCCTTAATTGTTGTCTTAGCCATAGTACTTGTGCACAGCAACTTCCACCACAATGTATTCAACTTTTCATGGAAAGTTGAAATAGAATTGCTTTCTTGCTAAACCAGGAGACCAGTCTATTTCCCATTAACTGACAGGTTCCTGAGGTGCTTTTTCTATCAATCTTGCATCCAAAGATAATCGAGACTCGAGTAGGATATTACTTTGAAGCTTCCTTCCTTGGAATACCATATCCCTACTCCCAAAGTCTCTTTAAGATACTTGAGAATTCTCTTAACTGCACCTAAATGACTTTCTTTAGGTTTGGATTGAAATCTTACACAAACACCTACAGCAAAGGATATATCAGTCTCACTTTGGCGAAGTCAAAGATGACTCGCCTATCATCCTTCCATGCAATGTCCGATCAACATCTTTGCCTTCTTTATCTTCATCCAATCGATGCTTGTACTCATAGGAGTTGAATTCTTAGTGCTACTTTCCATGCCAAACTTCTTCAGCAACTCCTTGGTGTACTTGGTTTGATGAATGAAGATTCCATCCTTCATTTGTTTGACTTGCAATCCCAAAAAGTAATTCATTTCTCCCATCATACTCATTTGGAATTTACTCTTCATTAGATTTGCAAACTTTTCACAAAGTAAATCATTTTCGAAACCAAAAATTATGTCATCCACATAAATTTGTACCAAAGGGTGTCTTTGTCCCTTCACTGATTCTCAAAAGTGTCTTGTCAATGGTCCTTTTGTAAAACCATTGTCCACCAAGAATTGAGATAGAGTCTCATACCATGCTCTTGGTGCTTGTTTCAATCCATAAAGTGCTTTGTTGAGTCTATACACTTTATCTTCTTGATCTTTAACTTCAAATCCAGGAGGTTGCTGAACATATACTTCCTCCTCTAGGATACCATTCAAAAATGCACTCTTGACATCTATTTGATATACTTTGAAGTTCTTGTATGCAGCATGTGCCAAAAATAATCTGATAGCTTCCAATCTTGCAACAGGTGCATAAGTCTCATCAAAATCTATTCCTTCTGCTTGAGAATAGCCTTTGCAACTAGTCCGGCTTTATTTCTCACAATGGTACTTGATTCATCAAGTTTATTTCTCAGATACCCACTTAGTACCAATGATATTTGCATAACTTGGTCTTTAAACTAGTGTCCAAACTTGATTTCTTTCAAATTCATTTAATTCTTCCCGCATAGCAATTATCCAACTGGATCCAAATTGCTTCTTCAACAACTTTAGGTTCCATTTGAGACAGAAAACAAGTAAACATAGCTTCCAGTTGTCTTCTAGTCCTCACACCTTGCTGTACATTGCCAATAACTTGTTCAGCAGGGTGATTCCTTAACCATTGTGGATTTTGGTTATTTTGATTTTCAGGAACATCATCTTCAGTAGGGTCTGCTGTAGTTTCTTCTACAGGGGGTCAGCAGATCCTTGAACTGCTTCAGTTGTTGCATCAGTAACATTATTAGCAGGGTGCTCAGCAGGGGCAGTATCAGAAACTTTCAAGTCATTGAATCTTTCCAAAACTTCAACACAATCTGGATCAGTGACTTGTTGATTCTCAGCAGGTTCGCAATCTTTATCTTCCATACCAGTAAACTTAGGTTCATCAAACACAACATGGATTGTTTCTTCATGTTTCAGTGTTCTTTTGTTCAGTACCCTGAATGCTCTGCTGACTGAAGAATATCCTAAGAAAATTCCTTCATCTGATTTTGGTTGGAATGTTTTCAAATGAACTTTATGATTTAAAATAAAACATTTGCTTCCAAATGGATGAAAATAGGATGTGTTAGGTATCCTTCCATTCCAGATCTCATAAGGTGTCTTCAAGCCTTCTTGTTTCTTGATGTTCTGCTTTGTGTATAGCATGTCAGTATTTATCTTGCTTGACCCAATATCTTTCAGTAGCAATGCCTCACAAATCATTGTTCTTCCCGCTTCCTTTAAGGTTCTGTTTTCTTCTTTCAAAGAACCCCATTTTGTGAGGTGTACCAAAGAAAGCAAAGACAAGTTGATGAAGTACACCATTCTGTTTCACAATATTCTCTTATAACTTTGTTGAGAAATTCAGTACTGATCCGATCTTATCTTTATGATCATTAAACTTTTCTCATTTTGTAATCTCTTCAAAAGATTAGGCATGCTTTGAAGTGTTTCACTTTTCTTGTTCATAAATATCACCCAAGTGTATCTAGAGTAATCATCCACAACCACTAGGGTATACTTCTTTCTGTTACACTTGTTGGAGTTATTGGTCCAAAAGATCCATGTGCATCGGCTCAACACTCTATTAGTTGATTGTTTAGTCTTTGATTTGAAACTTGACTTTATCTGCTTACCTTGGCGACAAGCATCACATATAGCATCCTTCTTAAATGTGATCTCGGGTAAACCAACCACCGCTTTCTTCTTTACCAACCGATTAATATCATCAAAGTTTAAGTGATTCAACTTCTTGTGCCATAGCCAATTGAGTTCAGACTTAGTATGCACTATCAGGCAGGTTTCTGGAACTGCAGTAGACCACTCCACAACATACATATTCTGTTGTCTTCTACCAAAAGTACAACTTGATCACCTCTTTCACTAATGACAATGCAGTTGTCTTTGTCAAAAGTGACCTTGTATCCCATATCACAGAATTGTCCAGTGCTCAACAAGTTGTAATCCAGTCCTTCCACATATGCAACATTCTTGATTGTAAGTCCATTTCTGATAAGTGTGCCATATCCTCTTGTATATCCAGGTGTATTTTTGTTGCCAAAATTCACCCTTGGACCATCTTTTGCCACAAAGTTTGTTAGACAGTGCTTATTCTTTGTCATGTGTCTGGAACATCCACTGTCAAAGTACCAGACACCCTACAAAACAAAGTTAATGCATTTTAGGTACCCAAACCTGTTTGGGTCCATAGTGGTCAGTGGCAAGCATGACCCTTGGTATGTTTCCATAAGGTCTTCTCCTAAATGTGTCATACTTTGGTTCATACTTTGGTTCATACATGTATTCCACACATCCATAGGTTCTAACAGTAGGTTGTGTAGGAACCACATATGTTTTCTGGCCTTTTGGTACATAATGCTGTTTGAAATGATTCTTGTTGTTAGAAACATTTGCATAACCATAGGTGTGCTGTCTGTTAGGAACAGCCCTGTAATATGGAGTCTGCTGAGGTCTTGTGTAAGTCCTCTGCTGATTCCATTGCCTAGGTTTTACCCTAGCAATATGGTTATACTTACTATTTTTAACAGTAGATGCAGAAATATTCCAATCATCATCAGTAGGGAACAGTCTACCTTTCCCCCTGAGATAAGTATCCCTTGAATGATCAACATTTTTAGGTTTAGGATTCTTATCCTTGGAGTATTTCTGTTTCTTACCTTCGTGGTCCAAAGAGACTTGGTAGTAGGTCCGCTATCGGCGAGCTTAGAAGGCACAAAGATCCTATTTTTGGATTTATTCTTTTACTAGGAGCCGTTGACTTCTTAGACTTCCGATTTTGCTTCCTTGAAGCATTCTCATTAGGTTTTACCGCTTCAAGGAAACCTTATTGGGAGTTGGATCTAGTGCAGGTACAAACTTAGGACCAATTACAGTACTAGGTTCAGTAACCTTACTGGATCCACTCTTGTTAGATTGCCGAGTTCCAAATCCAAGCCCTGTTCTATCCCCATAAGGCTTTCTGATTTGTATGCGATATTGGAACAAGATGGTTCAAATAGATTCAGAGGTCACTGGATGTTCAAAGAGACTTATTTTGATTCTGCTTCAACATCTTTTCCTTACCCTTGAGAACCCTTAATTCACTTTCAATCTTCCAACTTCTAACTCAAGAGTTTCTTTTTCACCTTCACAACCTCATAGCCGATTGTATTACCTCGGTTGATTAAGGATGGCATCCAAAGTCCCATTGTTGTCGAATTTCTAGGATTTGAACCACGGGTTGATTCACAATCACTTCCAGCAGGAGTGTTTATAGATACTGATGTTGTATACCTCCTCGCTTCATCCATATTGGCCATCAAAGCATAATCCTCCATATCGAAGAACCAAATCTTTGTGTCATCCGATTCATTTCCTTTTTGATTCCCACTTCATATCCTGATTCATCTTCAAAGAACCATAGCCTTCTTGCCATATCTTCTTTGTTGACTCTTGGTCTTGATGAGTCCGACAATCAGTCTAAAATGTCCAGGCTTCTTACGATTGAAGCAAAGATAATCAGTTTCCTTGCCTTGTTTCAACTCGGGACAATCAGTCCAAGTGTCCTGGTTTCTTGCAATGAAAGCATAGATAGTCATTATCTTTCTTTGGTTCTTCTTTCCTTCTTTCAAGAGGCCTTTTGTGAAATTTCTTGTAGGGCCTTTCCGGTCTTCATCATTCGATTTTCTTGCTCAAGTAGGGCAATTTGCTCTTGCATTTCATCTAGCATATCATCCTGTCCTCCTGATGTTTCTTCATGATGTGAAGCAGCCAATCAGATGGTCTTTGGCTCTTCCTTTTCCGATTTGAGCACACCACTTCTTGCTAAATTCATAGGCCTTAAGATCAGAGAACAATTTGAAGGTGTCTTCTTCATGCAACTTTCTCATTTCTTCAATTGCGATCACCTTCATTTTCCAAACATCTCTTGCGTGTAAAGCTTCCAAGATTTTGGTGTTTACTTCCTCTTTTGAATAACTTACACTCAAAGAGGTAAGTTCATCCAGGATTGCATTGAATCTGGACTCCATTTGCTCAATGGTTTCATTTGGCAGCATTTTGAACTTTTGGAACCTCTTTCTGGCTACACTAATTTGGTTCTTCTTTATTGCATCAGTGCCTTCACAGATCAAGTGAATCTTGTCCCAAAGTTCCTTTGCAGTCTTGCAATCTTTAACCTTCATGTACATATTGCTATCCAAGGTTACGTAAATGATATCAATAGCAATGTTGTTGAGGTTTGCCCTTTTTGCATCTTTCATTTCCATTCTCTTTTTGGTTTAGAATGTACTCGATTCATCACCTCATCATTCTCGCCTTTGTAATCTCCAAAGGGTGGTCCTTCGATTAGTACATCCATCATCTCATCATGGGTAGCAGCAAGATATGCCTGCATTCGACGTTTATACTCATCAAATCTATCAAGAGAACACATCAACATAGTTCTAGCATACTGTGTGTTGTCCATGATGCAAGTCTTGAAAATCAGTAACTTGAAAGAAAGTTTTAAAGAATTTTCACAAGCACAACAAGTAGGATTCCTTCGAACAGAAGCACTGCTCCGATACCAATTGTTGGTCCCTTGAAAAGGCTTTGGTTAAGTTTAGAGGGGGTGAATAAACTTAACACTTAAAACTTTGGAGTTAACAAATTCTGCAACCGATCTGGCGATGCTTGAGAGTCTCACGAGACTTCATGAGGGTCAGGCGATAAATGATGAGTCTCATCGACAGATTCGATTCTTTGAATTTGTGCAATGAATAATATCAAAATTAAGCCTTGTTACTTGTTGTCAAATATGATACTAAGTATTAGATACTCAGTAGTGCAAGTGTGTGATTTCAGTTGCTAGATTCAGTAGGTTGATGAGTGAAATAAAAATAAGTGCAGAAAGTAAAAGCAGAAAGTAAGTAGGCAGGTTTTTATAGTGGTTCCAGGTGATGTAATCCTGTACGTCCACTCTTCTCCTGTGATGTTGGAGGAAATTCACTAGCGATCTTTGAGTTATCTCGTTATAAAGAATCCTAGGTTGCTTGTCCTTCACCAATAACTATGGCTTCACAAACTGGCCAAATCGGCAGTAGGATTGCTGCTCCCGAGTCTTCCACTGGTCCTTGAAGGGTAGAATTGCCTCTTCACCACTCCACCACAAACAACGAGTCTTTCACACCTAACGTGATGCTTCACTTGTCTTCAACGGAGTTCTTTATAAAATAAAGAATGAATCAAATAAATGATTCGATTCTGCAAAGCAGCTTGATTAGGATGATATAATCAGCGACTTGCGCCTTCAAGTGTGTATGCTTGATGTAGCTTGATCACGAATGCACTTGAAGAAAATAGCTAGATCAGCTGACCTTAAGCTCGATAAGTTCAAGCAGGTGTTCTTCACTCGATGTTGTCACTTAAAGTTTATCCCAAAAATTCATCATCTCTTTTACGAGTTGAAAGTCTTCTATTTATAGGTAGGAATGCATGTGACTTGAATTTGAAATTCAAATGTGACCGTTCCTTGTTTTTGTCCCATCTGCTCTCGCATTCTCATCACTATTCATAGGGGTCGACAACTTTGTCGAGATTACTTTTTGACAAAGCTGTCACATCCACCCCTTTGACTTGTATCCAATGGATAAAAATATGGATCATCCTAACGTCTTTTTAATCTCACTTTGATTTGCTTGATAAGTCGAGGTAGTTGGTTGTTCTTATCCATGTAACCTTCCAATAATCTTGAATTAATCGAGGTATATATCAAAGAGTTTCATGAGTCTCACATGTAATACCAATCGATCTATTTGAACATCTTATTTTTGTTTGTAAAATAGAATGCAACATTACTTTTATCTAACTTTTATTTGTGAAGTTAGATAACATCATTTTAAAATATAACCAAGTTCCAAACATCATCCAACTTGTGGAACTTAGACCTTCACACAAGGCATATGTAATCGCTTTAGGTCATCACAGGACTTGCCTAAATTCGATTCCATATCCTTGACTTTAACTACTAAGTTTGATCCCTTAGCCTTCATTAATCGAGTTTGAACCCTCGGCCTTGATCTTGATCTTGACGGAGTTCCGACCAGTCCATCGACCTATCTACCCTCATCGATCTAGACCAGTCTGGCGATAAACAATCAAGCGACCTTTTACGATGCTTGTTTGATCAAACCTATTTATGAATCAAACTCTAATAAACCTATACATTTTATCTAGACATCTTTTTGCCTTTGCACTATAACAGCTAGTATGGCACTCATCATCAAAACTAAGAAATAAGTCCAACAACATATAAATAAAATAACACAATATTAATATTATTTTTAAAACTGAATAGAAAACTATTTAAAAAAATACATATTCCTCTCGCTTTTGTAATTATAGTGAAAAAAATAATAATTTGTTATTATAGTGAAAATAATAAGTAATATGTGAAAATGAAAAGAAAAAAAAATTATGAAATTTTAAAACCGTGGCCGGAACCGTGATCTGAACCGGAAGCAAACCGGGGTAAACTGGAACCGGCCCAAACCGGCAACCGGCGGTTTTGAACAGTAAACCGCCGGTTTTTCAAACCGACGGTTCGTCAAACCGTCGATTCGTCAAACCGACACAAACCGGCACTGTTTAAAACCGGCTGTTCCGGTCCACCATTTGGCCGGGTCTAATTTACTCTTGAGCATTTCGGATTAGACAATCCAAAAGACTACCGATAGGTAGAGCTGTTAAACGAACAGAGCCGCTCGTGAACAAGCTCGTGTTCGGCTCGTTAGTATTCGTGATCGTTTGTTCGTTTAACTTAACGAGCCGAGCTCGAACATGATTGTAGGCTCGTTTGCTTAACGAGCCGAGCTCGAGCTTGGTTCGCGAACGTTCGATTATGTTCGCGAACATGCTTATTATGTTCGCGAACATGCTTATTGTTCGCGAACATACTTATATAATGTTCGCGCACATGCTTATATGCTTATAATATATGTCTAACGAACCGAACTCGGGCGAATTCGAGCCAAAGTCGAGCCAAAAGACAAAAAATATGTCTAACGAGCCGAGCTCGAACGAGCTCGAACAGTTCATGTTTTAAACGAGCCGAGCTCAAACATAATTTTTTGTTCGTTTAACAAACGAACGAGCTCGAACGAGCTCATAAGCTTAACGAGCTCGAGTTCGAACAGCCAATACTCGGCTCGGCTCGGCTCGTTAACAGCTCTACCGATAGGATCAATCACATGATTCAAGGTCAACCATATTACATGTGTGGCTGCAAATAAAACAAATTGCATTTAGTTTCCAAATGTCGAATATATCAAAAAAGATAATGATACTATGATCGTTACGAAGTTCTACCTCCGTCTCACAGAAGGTGTTCATACTTTAAAAAAAACGTTTTGTCCTATAAAAAATATTTATTTAAAAAATTAATATATTATTTAATTTTTTTCCAAATATACCTCTAGCCTAATATTTACTGTTGTATATTCATTTCAAATTCCAAAACAAGAATTAATTATAAGATAGAGGTATATATGTCTATTACTACTAAATTGAGTTTCTTAATCCGTATAAATAGTAAAATGTGGACACTTTTTATGGGAATGAGATAGTAGAATAATAATAGTCAACTAAAATCGTTTTATACAGCAAAATATATTTAACATATCGAAAATTATTTTCAATTTTACACTTTTGAAGTACTACATCCATCCCAAAAAGACTTTCTCACACTAATTAAGAAACTTGGTTATTTGTCATTAATTTTAATGAAAAAGACTAAATTGACTGGTTTTAATGCAAAGTAGTAAAAGTATGTGAGTATATAATAAACGAGAGGTAAAAGTAGAAAACATATAATAAACACTCCATTGATATTCTAAATGGACTTATATTTGGGGACAACTTTAAAAAAATAAACGAATTTACATTTTAGGATGGATGTAGGATCTTTTTTTATTTGCGCATACTTATTCTGAACCAATTTTAGGTGGAATGTTAGAAAATTTTCAGCCCTAATTTTAGTCGGAATGTTTGAAATGTGTTTTCTGACAGGTTTTGAGTCTAGAAAACACCCAACATCTTCTTCAATTTAAGTCAGAATAGTCAACCACTTTCTAACTTATATTGGGTCAAAATATTATGGGTTGTGTGAAAAGATATTCCTCAAAGTTTGTTTAGAAGATGTGATTATTGTGTCGTTATCTCTTTTAAGTTACGAGAAAGCAAGTAGATGTTTATCTTATATATATTTTTGAGATCCAAAACATTTCATTCAATCAAATCCTCCAAAACAAAGATAATAACTTCATTTAGGGGCCTACTCCCCACAGATACCACACCTAAAGAAGATAAACCATGCCGCTAACAAGTGAGCAGACATATTTCCCACCCGCCTAACAAAAGGAAAGCGAATAGATGCAAAGGACAAAGACCTACAAACAATCATGCATCCACCGGACAAGAAAGATTATGCATGCACGGTAAACAATCACACTCCACAACAAGTGTTATAATACGCATTCTCCGAGCTTCCACCAATGCCATGTAAATCGCCCTCAGCTCAGCGAGACCACCTCGATTCCCGGATCAAACCGAAACGAAAAGAATGCAAGAATAAGCCTTGGTTATCTATAAAAATAATTCCAACTGTAGACGAACCCTCCGTTGCTGACACATCCACATTTCACTATAGCAAACTTTCTAAAGGCGCCTCCTATCTAAGAGCATGCTCCACACTAGGTTGTGCCGCCCGAAAAGCTAGATTGGCTGCTCGATACGTACTAGCCGTTGTTCACGAAAAATATCAAACCTGGGATACATACACCGCTTGATCATCAAATACTGCTTTGCAACGCATCTTCCATATATTCTACATCAAGGTAACAAAGTTCGTTGGATCCTCCCTTGGAAATTCCTCTATTAACCTCGTCAACATGTCCTGAAAACTGAAATATGCTCGGCGATTCAAACAAGCATGAAAAGGGGTCGTTTGCCATGTGCATCCGCTATCTGACACTCAACGAGTGCATGCCGAAAAGTCTCCCGCTTATGCCCAAAAGCCAAAAAAAATACCCGTCCATAAATTCCGCTGGGCTAGGTTCTGCCCAATAGACCAACAATCATGTAAGCACCGCCAAAAAAATTATGGATGCGAGGCTGAACATGAACAAACCAACAAGTATGCCACACCACGTCCGGGCCCCTCGAGGAAGAAGGTCCCGAACTCAATAATTCCGGCCGGCAGAGGGAAAGTGCCAAAAGTACCCCGACTTCACCGAGTAAATACCATTCCAATCATAATGCCTGAGCAACCCGTCCGGATGATTTCCCTGTGCAACATGGGTACTCAATATCGGATCCCTTTCCTAAGGCTGAAAGGTTTTCCGAATAAGCTCGACATTCCAACGCCTGGAATTCTGATAAAAGAGGCCCAAGACTTTATGGTAGACGGGATATATAAGATTTATAGCAAAAGAGATACAGATTGACGGTTGAAGCATAATCCATGCATTGTGGAAAATAAATATAGACGATCCATCCCCCACCCTCCACCTCTAGCCATCAATTAGAAGTTCCCTCCCATCTAGAATATTGCGCTAAAGAAACGAAGGTCAAGCTTCTAAGCCTTTTCCCAAAATGATCGAATGCCGATAATACTTATCTCGAAGAACTTACCCTACTAACGTCCAAGGGAGAATGAGCAGCTGATGTATTATTTTTATATGATTAAATATACGTGATTTTATTATGTTTTATCGACAAATTCTATATAAAATATATGAAATTATGATATAATTAGTATGAAATATTAATCTTTATAGTTTAGTATAGTTAGTAGTAAAAGTTAGTATTTATAGTAAAAAAGTTGTAGTTTTTGTACCAGTTTTAGTAACCGGAATATTGTGTCTATTTTACACGGGTATTTTGTGTTTATTTCATTGCAGAATCTTAAGATAAACTAAAAACCCGAGTATCGACACTTTTTGAAGTGAATTCAAGTTGTTGAAAGGAAGTTATAAAGCGTCAACACCGATATAAAAGGTCAAGTGGTCAATTAGTGGAAATCGAGAATGCGTTTTACGAAGAAGTGGTCTTGATGGAAGTTGTAGATCATTTGAAGAGCTTTTAACAGATCTTGAATCATGTCATTTGGAGTTCGGGAATGCAAGTTATGAATTTTACAAGATAATAATATTATGGAAGTAATCATTACTTTGATAATCGATCACGTGAGGAATCATCATTACTTTCCTAACAAATCACATGCTTGCACATGCTGAGTAATGATGATCACTTGCTTGCACATGCTAAGTGATGATTAGGGTAACATGGGGGCACATGCTTGCACATGCATGTATCGATTTCAATAATTACGGACCGATCCGGCCGGTTTTAGGACGGTCCGGGAAGGAGGAAAGTCTATAAATAGGGATGCAGAGGCTTCATTTCCAAAGTGTACCAATATATATATACCATATCCTATATATATTCTCTCCTCCTCTTTCTCTTTTCTTTTCTTTTCTTTAGTTTGTAAATAGGCCTTATGCCAAAATAAATTAGTAATAGTAGTATCGTAGTAATGCTCGGGAAATTCTCGAAGGTTCGGTGTTCTTTGAAGTCGTTGTAATGTCCGGAAAAAGACGATTTACGAGTCGTGCCAGCTTGTAATCGGGTAATTTCTATAATAATTATGTTTATGTTTGTTATTTTCTTCTTTTTAGTTTTTATAATGTTATTAGGCTAAGATCTAATAACTAGCCAAAGTTATGTAATCGTATTATTTCGATCTTTTAGTTAAAAGAATGATGTTAAAATAAAAGTGATTAAAATTGAGTTAAAATGAATCTTTTTCTATTTCGCTACGTAAAGATAACATATTCGAATGAAGTAATCAATCGGGATGAATACCACATATAACTTTGACGATGAACCGACCCGAGAAAGTCGGGATATGAGTAAAAATAGAAAAACCGGAGGGTAAAAATGGCCGTCGATTAACGGAATCCTATTTCCTACCGAAAGCGATTTGTCCTAGTAAAACAAATCTTATTAATTTTGTACTCGAGATCTTAATAATGTTAAAATCACGCTTTTAATTGAAACTACACCGTTTGTATTAAATCGATCCGCTTGACAACCGGAGCCTCTTGAATAACATCGGCCATCTGACAAATGGAATCACCTCTTTTATCCGGGGTAGATTTGTACTCGGTACCTATTTTGACTAACTAAGTTTAGCATGGGGCAGTTGTGGACATTGGACTGATGACAATTTGACATATGACAATTTCATACGCTCGTGTGAGGAGGAATTGTTGACATTAGGAGTACACCGTTTCATTTACTCAATTGGACCTAATAAAAAGGAAGATCGAACACATTCTATTAATTGAAAAGATCGAATAAATTGATTACATATACTTTGGCTAGTCTAGTCTATAAACTATATATTGGTATCTATATATTTATATATATATATATATATTTTACTATTTATGTACATCTATATATATTTATATATCTATATATATTATATTAGAATAACTTTTAAATTACGCATTTATTTTATGTTGGTTAGAGTAGTAGTAATCTGTGTTATAAAATTGCGGTTTAGATCGAGTTAATAGCAGCTCTTTGGTGTTTAACCACACTTAAAAGAATTACCACTTTTTCCCTGAGGATTCGACACCTGACTCACCACTTTATCACTACAATTTGACCCGGTACACTGCCGGTTAGGATCCGTCTAACCTAGAAAAGGTCTGTCCCTTTCTTGACGCCGTTTCTAAGGCTTGGTTTTGGTGACGTCAGCTTTCTGGCGCCGTTGCCGGGAAACAAAGTCGCTATTTTTTTTTGTGTCTATGGTTACTACTTGTATTAGCTTAAAAATTCTCGAGGATAAACCAACACTCTTCTTATCACATTTCTTTTTTTATTTTTCGTTGGTATCTACTTTCTTTTAGTACCAATTTTCTTCTTCTTTAAAACTCGAGCATTTTTCTATTTTCGTTAGTTGATGACCAGAAGCAGTAAAGCCTCATTTACTCCTTATAAGCCTGATATAAATGCTCACGAAAGGCAGTTGCGGATAGAGAGTAAACGTGGTCAAACCAGCTTAGGACTCCTTGGAAAATTTCCAACGGAATCATCTTCTAATAAAAATAAAGAAATGGCTGAAACTAGTGATGAAACAAACGAACAGAGGCTAGATCATGCTTTAGGGCATGGCCAAAACCCTGTTAATCCTAATAATAATCAGAATAATAATAATAGGAACAATCAAGATCGGAACCAGAATAATCGTAACAATCCACCAAACCCAAGACCTATCTGTGATCAAACTGTTAGGAGAAACCAGACTAATAATCCCATACTTTTACCTAATGAAGGAGCGAATAATTTCGAAATTAAATCTCATCTTTTTGGTTTAATTGACGCAAGAGCCCAATTTCTAGGAGAAGATGATGAAGATCCACATCATCATCTCTATCTATTTGAAGAACTGTGCAATACAGCCAAAAGTCAAGGTGCTCATAAGGAATTAACGAGGATGACTATGTTTCCTTTTTCTTTAAAAGGAAGAGCCCGAGATTGGTTTATGTCTCTTCCACACCACTCGTTAACTAGTTGGGAGGATATTCAAACTGAATTTCTGAAACAATATTTCACTCCAGGACGGAATTTGGAATTAAAGGTCGAGGTTGCTAATTTTAGACAAGGATCGAAGAAACACTTGGGAATGCGTGGGAAAGGTTTAAAAATTGTTAAGAGCTTGTCCCGATCATGGTTATTCCTTAGATATGCAAATTCAGCTTTTCTGTCGTAAATTAAGGAAAGATTCACGTGCAGATGTAGATCATGCATGTGGTGGTTCGTTAATGATGAGTGAAGCTCAAACAGTTTTACGATGCTATAGAAAAGATTTCCAAAAATAACGAATGTGGGAAACCGGTTCTAGCACTAGAAAAGTAGCTTTTGCAGGAGAATGTACGTCAAATACGGAAGTTCTAGCACACTTGGAGAATTTGAGTAGAAAGTTTGATGGATTACAACAAGGTAAGAACCAAAATTCGTAAAATAGTATGCCAACCGAATACTCAAATCATGATAATGTGTCATTAGGGATAGAAGAACCAACAGGATATTCAAGAGAGGAAGTGAGTTTTCTTGAAAGAAGATAGGAATTTGAACAATGCATATTCAAACTCGTTTAATGCTATTAGAAGAGATCACCCAACTTTTAGATGGTCCAAAACCCTAGTAAGCCAGGACAACCGCCGTATCGATTCGAGATAAGAATATGAATAATAATCAAGTTTATCAAGGAAATACATCTAATCGAAATTTACAATCATTACCAAGATCCTATCCTCGACATACCACTCAAAGTATACCAAGAACTCAAAGTTCAACTCAACTGCGCGAAGGGGTTGAAAAATGGGAAAAAGCGATGGAAAATATGATGGGTGTAGTATCTACTCAAGCTAAGAATATGGAAACAATGATGACTTCTATAGGTTCGATCAAGAAGGATATGAGTTCAATGAAAACATCTATGAATGGACATGATACCGAAATGAGAACGATAGAAGCTTCATTAAGGAATATGGAAGATCATTTGAGTAGGGAAGGTGAACGTAACAACAAGTAGACCTCTCGGAGGATTACCAAGTAATCTTGAAAGAAACCCAAGAGAGGTAAATGTTGTAGTTACAAGAAGTAGGGAAACTCTACGGTAGTAGTGGAGTAGAAAACTTCGGGAATAATGAAGTAGAGAATGATTTAGATAGAAAGAAGGATGAAACTAAAGATGAACTTGAATTTACGGATGAGGAAGAAGAAATCATAGAGAATTTCTTGAAAAGGAATAGAAGTTTGGAACCTGAGAATGAAGGTGAAAAATGGGTAAAAATCCCTAGGATTTTGAAAGATCCCATGGATAAAGATTTAAGGAATCTATTCAAGGAACATGTTAGAATAGATGAAACTGTAATAAGGATGAGAAACAGGAAGAAATGAAGGAACTCAAGTAGAGATTGATTCAGGGAACAAATTAAAAGAAAAATTCAAGAACTCAAACATGGCGATCAAGTAATACTCCAAAGGATAAAGGAAAAGAGAGAATGACTTCGAACCAAAGGTTATAGATTTAGAGTCTTTACCTTTTCCACCTAAAGATCAAATTAAAAGATTAAGACGATCGAAGTATGCTCGTTTCCTTGATACTTTTAAATCATATTCATGTTAATATCCCCATTATCGAAGCTCTGATAAATATGCTCGCCTATGGAAAGTTTTTGAAGGATATACTATCAAATAAGAAAAAATAGAGGAATATGAGAATATATGCCTAAATGAAGAATGTTACGCAATTCAAGGCATAAGTTACCGCTAAACTGAAAGATCTGGAAGTTTTACGATTCCATGTGAAATTGGAGGATTTACTGCTTAAGAAGGTCTTATGTGATCTTGGAGCTAGTATAAATCTCATGTCTTATGAGGATTATAGAAAGCTAGGCATATGAAAGCTTACTAAGACGGAAATGACTCATGCAAATGGCGGATAGATCGATTAAGTACCCTAAAGGAATTATTGAGGACGTATTGGTTAAAGTAGACAAGTTCTATTTTCCAAAGAGACTTTGTAGTTATGGAAATGGAAGAAGGATTTTCAGCGCCACTTATCTTAGGACGTCCATTTCTAGCTACGAGGAGAACTTTAATCGATGTTCAGAAAGGAGAATTAATTTTGAGAGTCAATGAAGATGAAGTTGCTTTCAATATTTTCAAAGCTATGAACCATCAATATACATCACCAGAATCATGTTCTTTTATAGAAGATATTCATTCTGTCTATGATAATCAGTTACCAACTTTTGAAGACAGATTAGAAGAATGCTTAACTCTGTCTCTCTATAAAGAAGATGAGGAAGACATTGAAATGAAAGAGATAATCTTTTCTCTAGACAAAGGCAGTTTTACTTTTAAACCACCATGGCATAAGTATTTGGAGTTAGAACTAGAAGGACCAGTTCTTAAATCGTCAATAGAAGATCCGCCTAAGAATCTGGAATTGAAACCGTTACCTTTAAATCTGAAATATGCTTTTCTTGAAATTGATAATCTTTTACCAGTTATTATTTCATCAACTTTAACGGAGCAACAAGAAGATCAATTACTTAGAATGTTGAAAAAGCATAAGAAAGCTTTTGGATGGACAGTTGCCGATATTCGAGGTATTAGCCCGAGATATGTGCTCATAAGATAATTCTAAAGAAGATGCTAAACCTTGTATTCAACATAGCAACGCCGCCTCAACCCGAATTTGCGCTTAATCGTTAAGAAAGAGGTTATTAAGCTATTAGAAATGGGAATAATCTTTCCTATATCGGATAGTGAATGGGTAAGTCCAACTCAAGTTGTACCAAAGAAAGGAGGTTTCACAGTGAAAGAGAATGATAAGAATGAATGGATCCCAACAAGGGAAATTACAGGATATCGAATGTGCATTGATTTTAGAAAACTAAATGATCATACTAAGAAAGATCATCATCCACTTCCATTCATAGTGCAAATGTTGGAGCGCTTAAGTGGACATAAGTATTCTTGTTTCTTAGATGGTTATTCGGGATATTCTGAGATATTCATTGCAACAGGAGATAGGAAAAGACTACTTTCACTTGTCCTTATGGAACTTTTGCGTATAAAAGAATGCCGTTTGGTTTATGTAATGCTCTGCTTTCGTTTCAAAGATGTATGATGTCTATATTTTACGATATGGTTGAGAAATTCTTAGAAATTTTTATGGACGACTTTAGTGTTTACGGAGACTCTTTTAATGGTCGTTTGTTACACTTAGAACGAGTGTTACAACGCCGTGAGGATACCAATTTAGTGCTTAAGCGGGAAAAATGTCATTTAATGGTATCGGAAGGAATTGTACTAGGTCATAGAATCTCAAGTAGGAATTGAAGTTGATAAAGCTAAAGTCGAGGTAATCGAAAAATTGCCTCCACCAGTTAATCTAAGAACGTTAAGAGGATTTCTTGGACATGCAGGATTTTATAGGAGATTTATTGCAGATTTTTCAAAGATAGCAAAACCTCTAAGTCATTTGCTTGAAAAAGAAGTACCTTTTAATTTTGATAGTAAATGTATGGAAGCATTTAAGACCACAAAGCGAAGTTGATTATCGCACCAGTGATGGTAGCACCAGATCGAATTTACCTTTTGAGATTATGTGTGATGCAAGCGATTTAGTTTGTAGGAGCTGTTTTAGGTCAAAGTATAATAGAATTCTCAAAGCTATTTACTATGCATCACATCGTTAAATGCAACTCAACCGAACTATGCAACTACAGAAAAAGAAGCATATGGTGTGATTTTTGCCTTAGATAAGTTTAGATTGTATATTGTTGGCTCTAAGGTAATAGTTTATACTGACCATTCAAAGATTGAAATATTTATTGAGTAAGAAAGATGCTGAAACCACGTCTTCTTAGATGGATTCTTCTACTTCAAGAATTTGATATTGAGATTAAGGATAAAAAAGGAAGTGAGAATGTAGTAGCAGATCATCTAAGTAGAATGGAAACTGAGGAAGAAATAGGAAATGAAATTAAAGATTCGTTTCCTGATGAACAACTGTTTAGAATCGATACTCCTTCAACCATGCAGTTATTAAAGAAAAGAATTCCTTCTAAGGAAAATTCACCTTGGTTTGGAGATATCATTAACTACTTAACCTGTGATTACATTCCGTCTCATTGGACTTGGCAAATGAAAAAGAAAGTTCTTTTACGACTTAAAATTTTATTCTTGGGAGGAACCAGATCTTTTTAAGTAAATGTTCGGATGGAATAATCGGAAAATGTGTGCTGATAATGAAATTTTAAGTGTTTTATCGTTTTGTCATGATCGTGAGGCAGGAGGTCATCATGGAGGTTGGAAAACTGCTTTTAAAGTCTTGCAATGTGGTTTTTATTGGCCTACACTTTATAGAGATGCGTATACATATGTTAAATCTTGTGAATCATGTCAAAAATGGGGAAATATATCGAAAAAACATGAAATGCCTATGCAACCTATTTTAGAATGTGAGTTATTTGATGTTTGGGGCATAGATTTCATGGGACCTTTCCTATATCGTTTGGAAAAAGATTTATTCTTGTAATGGTAGATTATGTTTGAAATGGGTAGAAAGTGAAGCTCTTCCCACTAATGATACCAAGGTTGTCATACGATTCCTTAAAAAGAACATATTCACTAGATATGGCATTCCGAGGGCGATCATTAGTGATAGAGGTTCACACTTTTGCAATCGACCATTTACTAAGTTAATTGAAAAATATGGTGTAACGCATAAGTTAGGAACACCTTATCATCCATAAACCAAAGGTCGAGTAGAGAGTGTCGAATAGAGATTAAAAGAATCATAGAAAAACAAAGTGGATTCAAACCGTAAAAGCTCAAGCGGTTAGACTAGATGATGCGTTATGGGCATACTGAATGCAGACTTTTAAACTCCAATTGGTTGTTCTCCTACAAATTAGTCTTTGGTAAATCTTGTCATCTCCCAAGTAGAGTTAGAACACCGAGCATTACAGGCTATTAGATTTACAATTTCGATCCTAAGGTCATCGGTGATCATAGACTACTTGATTAATGAAATTAGAAGAATTTCGCCTTGATTCATATGAAAATGCTCGAATCTACAAGGAACGCATACAAAATCTTTCCATGATAAGAGGATCTATAGTCGTGAGTTCCATGTAGGTGATCGAGTGTTATTGTACAATTCACGTTTAAAGTTGTTTCGGAAAGCTTAAATCAAGATGGACGGGACCATTCAAAGTAACACGAGTTTATAAATCTGGAGTCGTTGAACTAACTGATGGGAATACAACTTTTATAGCCAATGGTCACAGGGGTGAAGCTATTTACGGAAGGTGAAGAAGTCTCTCTCATAAATGAAGTGATGTTGCTTGATCGACCCTCCGAAGATTAAAAGCGATTACTCTGAAAAGTCAAAGTATCACATTACCAGGTTTTATCTTTACTTTTATATGTCTAAACTAGTTTAAATCTTTTACCGGATAGGCGTAAAAGAACTGGATGTCTTTTAGATAGATTAGGAGTTTTGTTTTGCTTTTGAAGTTTGGTTTTAATAGAGATATCGCCTTTACTATAGAAGCCTTAGTTTTGGAAAGAACAAGCAATTGTTGAGAGAGAAAAATTGAAAGAAATTTGTAATGGTACGTCGAGAAGCTCGATAAAGAGAAGGGCTAAGTTTTTAAGGAAGTGCGAGAATCTGTGGAAAGATTGAACACAATGGGCAATGTGGGAAAAATATAACTCAATCTCGGAATGAGTGTTTGAATGTAATTAAGAAGGAACGATTAGGTGGTTAACCGAAAATCCCGATGGACTTCAAGACTTAATTCAAACGCTACGTTTCTAGGATTTAGTTTGCTTGAACAGTATGTTAGAAATCTGAGTTTGTAGAAATTGAAGAATTAGAAACCCGTAAGTTTAAGTCTTTTATTGCTTTTAGTTTTATAAAATTTTTGCATAACTTTGAAAATTTTATAAAATTGGATCTTTATAAAATTAAGGAGTTTTATAAAAGTTTTATAAAAAGTTTTTTAAGTTTTTAGATATTTTATAAGAATTAATAGAAATTTATTGAATTTTTATAAACTTTTGAATAAGTTTTATAAAGATTTTATAAATTTTGAGAAATTGTTATAAAATTTATAAATTTTAATTTTATTTTTATTAAGTTTTTATTGAGTTTTATAAGTTTTATCAAAAATCCAAAAAAATAAAAAATTTCGAAAAAATCATAAAAATTTCACACGGACCGATCCGGCCCTTACACCGGACCGATCCGGGATCGATTTATCCTAAAAGGACGGGATCTTTCTTTCTTCTTCATTTCTCCTCTTTTCTTCAACAGCAGCCGCAGCACCACCTCCACCCCCAAAAATTTTCTTTTTCTCTTCAAAATTAACAAATTACACTAAACCATTACATATATTCTTCCTCTTTTACTCTCTCTCTCTTCAACACAAGTGAAAAATTTGAAAAGATCGAACACAAGCTCCATTTCATCCCGGTGGCTTATACGACTTTTCCGGCCACTTTTCACCGTTTTGTTCATTATAAGGTATAATTTGTTTACTCTAGTTATCAATTTTATGATTTTTATAATTTTTAGATTTATTTTCAAGCTGTTTTGATTTTTAAGTGTGTTGTGACATTTTATTTATGTTGTTTTTTTTTGTTTTTTTTTTTTTTTTTATTATTCAAAAATTAGTAGAGAATGGCCTCATCCAATCGAAAAATCTCTAAGAAACGAAAGCCTAATATTCCAATAGAAGTACCAATCGTAGAGTCCGAAAGATTTAACACCGGAAGAAGAATCATTAGTTTTCTTTGCTCTGACTTCACCTCAAGCTAAGAATGCTTATAGGAATATCTATAGTAAATGTGGAGTTGTGTTGGAAAGAGGCTTAGATTTTGATGACTTAGGAGAGGAAGTTAGGCGTATTTTTGCGAGGCGCCAATGGTTGGATTTTGCACTCGAGAGGGGCAGGAGAGATCAATACTACCTTAGTGGCGAGTTTTATGCGATTCTGTCTACTTTGACACCCACCGAGGGTAGTATGATGAAGTCTATTCCCTTAGGTCTAGACATGTTTCTTTTAGTCCGGAACTTATTAATCTTTGTTTTAGGGGTAGAAGTTTTTCCGGATGAAGAGGATTACAGAGTTGTTTATGGATTAGATGATCCCGCTATGTATGAGCAGATTGCCTCTAGAGCTCGAGAGGGAATTTGATGCTACAAGAGAGTGGGTGGACAAACAGATTTAATTATGGGAAGTGTTTTAGAGATCGAGGGCAATCAAAAGATTTTTGAGCCATACTCTCTATCCCACTACCAAACACACCGCCTTTGGTAAAGAAGATTTATGCATTACTTGGGCGATGATTCATGATATTAAGGTGGATGTGGGAAAATTATGTATAGAAGGGTTTTGAGTTTATTGTTACTGCCAAGGCGGAGTCACATGTACTTTCCTGGCTTTATTTCGGATTTATGTCGTAGATCAGAGTTCCTTTCCTATCTAACGATAAGTTAACTATAAGCGAGATGAGTCCCCGATAGGCCCTAGTCCGAGGAGGTCTCCAGAGGGTTCGATAGACTCGATAGTTAGGCGTAGTGCACCTCCACCAGTTCCACCAGTTTCAGCATTTTCATCTTTTTCCTCGATCGCCAGCAGCTTCTTTTCCAAGCACCATTACATACGATATGTTTCAATCTTTAGTGTCAGATGTAGCCCGAGGACAGGCTAATATGGCTTTGTTTGATGAGCAAAGTAGGCAGTGGAATGATGATTTACGTAGAGGGATGTTGAGACATGAGCAGATGCATCTTAATCCTTCTTTCGATAAAGCGCCTATCCGCCCATCAATCTAACCCATATACTTTACTGAATGGATAGCACCTATTCCACCATCTCGAGCTTTCATCATATGCCAAATCCTTTTGGAAGCCATCTAGTGGTCGTGTGTCTTTTATACTGAGTTCTCGTGGTGTTTGTTACATCTAGCTGGGGAGGATTTTCGGATTTCGCAAGGATGACGTCAAGTATGAGTTCGATAGGTCTCAACAGTTCAGTTCGGACCACGACTACGTTTCCACAGCCAGTTACATCATCGGTTCCAAGTTTGAATGATCCAGTTTATCCAGCTGAGGATGATGATGTTGACATTATTTGATTTCGTACAACTTTGTTAGTTTTAAACATTTTCGGTCTGTTTATTTTATTTTCCGCATTTTAATTTTAAATACTAAGTTTGCTAATTTAATAGTTTTTCGTTTTCATAATCGTTTTATGTCGTAGTAGTAAATTTAATCATTTTTAATAGTATCTAAATATTTCATAAAAATCTAAGAACAAAAATATTTACGTATGTCGTTTTTAAAATATAATTCGTGTATCGGTTATCCGTGATCCAGTTAGATAATCTTTAGTAACTTATTTAAACTCTAATAGCCATGAGCCTATTAAAGATAAACAAGCAAACTTGAACTTTACAACCTGTACACGGTAAAAATATTTTAAAGCCGGACCGGTCCGGTCAGTTTCAGGACCGATCCGGGAGTTAAATTTGCTTAGTCATGATTGAGAGTGTTAATATGCAGCCACGTATACTCTCAATTTTGTCCATTTAAGGAAAGAAAGCTGAGAGTGAAAAATTGTAAATTCACTCAGTTATTTTCACCTTTCTATCTGTTTAATTATTTTCATCTGTTTCAACTAAAATGTCAAACCGGTCATCACCGTCAGTCAATTCATACGATCCGGAGGCATTAGATGTTTTTGTCCCGGAGTCTAGCGCTTCAAATGTTAATTTATTGGTGAATGCGAGGTTTGCAAATTCTCCTATTTTGGTTGAGAAGGGTATCAACTATGAAAAAATTGATCGATCGAGGAAGGATTTAATTCGAATAGAGGTTGGAGAAAATTTGTAAGGAATCCAAGAGGTAGGATTAATGTTTCTATCGTTAGGAATTTTATTCCGCTCTCTCTACTGTGAGTCTTGTCGATCCGTCACAACTTGTATCCGTTAAGTGGTACACTTATTCACTGTCACCTCATATTATCAATCATATGTACGAAATACCGATTTTCAATCAAATCCATAATCTTCATTTTGAATATCAATGGGCGTTAGGGAACTCCTTTAACGTTGTCAACTATGTCACGGAAGCTTTTCCGTATTTGTTTCGAGTTCGATCAAAATTACGACTCTACCACTTCCGCTCTACCGCTCATCTGAGAGCATGGAAACATTTCATTAACTCACGAGTCTATCCGACTAGTGACTTTGCGTGGGTTAGTGATAGTGAGATACTTTTGTTATTTGCGTTGATAAGCGGAGCTCATGTGGGTGGGGATTTTGATTTTTAGGGCGGCGATAAAGCTTTGCGATGGAACGGTATAATAATGGAAGGCCGATGCCTTTTGCTTGGTTAATTTCAAGGTTATGTATTCATTTGAATGAAGTCCCTGAAATTGCTTCTGATGAGATATATCCGTCTCGTGATTATCGTAGAGGATTGCTACCAGTGGAGAATACGGGTTGTTCATCAACTATTTGAGATAGTTGTTAGTGGTTTTATTTAAGTCTGTTTAAGGTTGGTTTGCTTTAATAAGTTAGTAAGTTGATTAAGGTTAGTAAGTTAGTTAGTAAGTTTGTTTTATTTTGAATCTTTTAGTGTGTAATAGTTTCAATTTGTTTAATATATATGTTGTTTGTTTTTAATATACGCGTGTTATCGATATTTATAACGATCATCTATCATTTTAATTTAATTTTCGAACCTACTTTTTCATACTCATTGAACATCGGACGATGCCACTTAAGTAAAGTGGGGAGTAGAGTTAGGTTTGAAAATTTCATTAAAATTTTCAAAAAAATAAAAATATTTATAAAATATAACCTTTTTCATATAAATTAATACTTTAATTACTTATTTCTTAGTTTTAATTTTTCTTGAATGATTTAAGTTAGTTAGTATATGAATAAAAATGATATAAATTGAGAAGATTAATTTTTGATTTAGTAAAATATATTAGATATATTATGAATATGTTTTATATCTTTTATAAGATTTTTAAGATTTTGAGTATGTATAACTAAATAATTTTTGTCAAATATTTCTTTTATGGAATTATTCAAGTAATTTTTATATTTATAAATAAATTTTTAGATAATTTTCTTTTCAAGATAAATTATGAATTTGGAATCAAAATTAGAATGATGATTTTTGCACCACAAAAATATAACTATAATGAAATAAGCTCTACCGAATAAAATTTCCAATTTTGACCCCACCTCGCTTTTTAAAGAGTGATCAAGACCTCACTCGAATTTAGCCATTTTGATTAACTAGAAATTTCCGACCCTTAGCTTGTTTTGGTCTACATTTCTTTGACATCCTTCGAGTTTGTAATGCATTTCTTATGAGAGAGATGATAACAAAAGAGTTAAGAGTTGAGAGAAAAATGGTATATGCTGAGATTGGAATGAGTTCAGATATGTTAGTATCCTATGAAAAATTTATATTAGGAACAAAGCACCATTTTTACACAGAATTAATCAAATATCAGGTATCTTCCCTATCTTTGATCGACAATATAAAAATAAAATATATCGGTAGTAGCTACCAATGATTTGAGTGTAGTAGGGGGTTATCTAGAAACGTCCTATATCACTATGAGGTATAAAGCTCCCGATTTGCCTAATGATAGTAGTCCAGCTAGGGTATTATCTCGAAATGTCCTATTGCTGGGATGAAGGCATAAAAAAAAATTATATTTAAAGAAAAAGTCGAATCAATAGATTTCAAGAATGATTACGAGTTTAAGGAAACCGGACTCGTAATTTTAGATCGAAAGAGTAGTACTCCGATCAATCTTGATGAAGCAATGCCGGAAAGTTTGATTTTCTACACACACTCACGCTTTAGTTCTTAATATTATTAAAAAAAAAAAAAGAAGAGAGAAAATCTGAAAAATAGTTGGAATAAAAGGATGTTACTAATCGGAACTGTTTTTGATCAAGAATGTGAAGACGTAGGTACGTACGACTTGTCTCTTTCTCTTTTTGATTTCTTTTTCTATCTTTTCGATTAACCGATGTCCTATCCTAATATATTATAAGCCATTGTGTCTTCTCTCTGACTTAGTTAATGATTCCGGAAATTCGTAATAATCAAGATAGAAAGTAATTCTAATATTTTATTTATATTTATGAATTATTGCATGCATGTTTCCATCTGATTAACATTTGATACTTAATTTATTTAAGTTATATAAACTTTCTCTCTTATTAAATTTCTATAAAAGTTATAACTTATATGTTTGTAATATTGATGATATATATTACTTTTGAAATTTTAATCTGATCAATTAATTATCTTGTTATTTATATATTACCGCTTATTTTTGCTCGAGGACGATCAAAAGCTAAGTGGGGAGTAATTTGATGTATTATTTTTATATGATTAAATATACGTGATTTTATTATGTTTTATCGACAAATTCTATATAAAATATATGAAATTATGATATAATTAGTATGAAATATTAATCTTTATAGTTTAGTATAGTTAGTAGTAAAAGTTAGTATTTATAGTAAAAAAGTTGTAGTTTTTGTACCAGTTTTAGTAACCGGAATATTGTGTCTATTTTACACGGGTATTTTGTGTTTATTTCATTGCAGAATCTTAAGATAAACTAAAAACCCGAGTATCGACACTTTTTGAAGTGAATTCAAGTTGTTGAAAGGAAGTTATAAAGCGTCACTGATATAAAAGGTCAAGTGGTCAATTAGTGGAAATCGAGAATGCGTTTTTACGAAGAAGTGGTCTTGATGGAAGTTGTAGATCATTTGAAGAGCTTTTCAACAGATCTTGAATCATGTCATTTGGAGTTCGGGAATGCAAGTTATGAATTTTACAAGATAATAATATTATGGAAGTAATCATTACTTTGATAACTGATCACGAGGGAATCATCATTACTTTCCCTAACAAATCACATGCTTGCACATGCTGAGTAATGATGATCACTTGCTTGCACATGCTAAGTGATGATTAGGGTAACATGGGGGCACATGCTTGCACATGCATGTACTGATTTCAATAATTACCGGACCGATCCGGCCAGTTTTCAGGACCGGTCCGGGAAGGAGGAAAGTCTATAAATAGGGATGCAGAGGCTTCATTTCCAGTGTACCAATATATATATACCATATCCTATATATATTCTCTCCCTCCTCTTTCTCTTTTTCTTTTCTTTTCTTTAGTTTGTAAATAGGCCTTATGCCAAAATAAATTAGTAATAGTAGTATCGTAGTAATGCTCGGGAAATTCTCGAAGGTTCGGTGTTGCTGAAGTCGTTGTAATGTCCGGAAAAAGACGATTTCTGAGTCAGCAGTTGTAATCGGGTAATTTCTATGATAATTATGTTTATGTTTGTTATTTTCTTCTTTTTAGTTTTTATAATGTTATTAGGCTAAGATCTAATAACTAGCCAAAGTTATGTAATCGTATTATTTCGATCTTTTCGTTAAAAGAATGATGTTAAAATAAAAGTGATTAAAATTGAGTTAAAATGAATCTTTTTCTATTTCGCTACGTAAAGATAACATATTTGGAATGAAGTAATCAATCAGGATGAATACCACATATAACCTGACGATGAACTGACCAGAGAAGTCAGGATATGAGTAAAAATAGAAAAACCGGAGGGTAAAATGGCGTCGATTAACGGAATCCTATTTCCTACCGAAGCGATTTGTCCTAGTAAAACAAATCTTATTAATTTTGTACTCGAGATCTTAATAATGTTAAAATCACGCTTTAATTGAAACTACACCGTTTGTATTAAATCGATCCGCTTGACAACCGGAGCCTCTTGAATAACATCGGCCATCGACAAATGGAATCACCTCTTTTATCCGGGGTAGATTTGTACTGCAATACTGTTTTGACTAACTAAGTTTAGCATGGGGCGATTGTGGACATTGGACCGATGACAATTTGACATATGACAATTTCATACGCTCGTGTGAGGAGGAATTGTTGACATTAGGAGTACACCGTTTCATTTACTCAATTGGACCTAATAAAAGGAAGATCGAACACATTCTATTAATTGAAAAGATCGAATAAATTGATTACATATACTTTGGCTAGTCTAGTCTATAAACTATATATTGGTATCTATATATTTATATATATATATATATATTTTACTATTTATGTACATCTATATATATTTATATATCTATATATATTATATTAGAATAACTTTTAAATTACGCATTTATTTTATGTTGGTTAGAGTAGTAGTAATCTGTGTTATAAAATTGCGGTTTAGATCGAGTTAATAGTCGCTTTTGGTGTTTAACCACACTTAAAAGAAATACCACTTTTTCCCTGAGGATTCGACACCTGACTCACCACTTTATCACTACAATTTGACCCGGTACACTGCCGGTTAGGATCCGTCTAACCTAGAAAAGGTCTGTCCCTTTCTTGACGCCGTTTCTAAGGGTTGGTTTTGGTGACGTCAGCAGCCGCCACGACTGTTTTGCCAGCAATGCAAGGTTAACATATTCCAAATCTCTGAACCCCAAGCCCTCTAAGTTCGTAAGAAGGCAGTAAGTTTCTATGTTCTTCCAGTAAACCCTTTTTTTGATTGATATCTCCCCGAAAACCCCTCGAATCTCCTTCTTCATCTCCTGGACGAAGCGTGGTAGGTACATTCAAGCGTTGCATAATAAAAGTGGGAATAGTCTGCAAAGTAGACTTAATGAGAACCTCCTTGCTAGCTAGGGACAATAGCTTATCTTTCCACCCTAAGATCTTTTTCCAAATGTGCTCCTTAAGAAACCAAAGACCTGCCTTTTACTGCATGTAAGATACGGAAGTCCAAGATACTTACCCGTGTCATCCCCAATAGGAACCTGCAAACTATTGGAAAGAGTTTCATGCTCCTTCAAATAGATTTCCTTGCCAACGAAAAGACTGGACTTATGAAAAATTATTGCTTGACCTGATAAAGCCCCATATCATGCAAATAAATCAATAAAAGTTTTTACGGCCCCGTCACCCATCTCAAAAAATAGCATACCATCGCTAGCAAACAACAAATGCGAGATAACCACTGGCTTCTCACGCCCAATCTGCACCCCTCAAATTACTCCTCTCGCCACATGGCTATTAATTAGTGAAATTAACCCTTCAGCACAAATGATAAAAAAAAAAGAAATAGAGACAAGGGGTCCCCCTGCCGGATTCTCCGAGTTGGCACAATTCTACGACTCGGCCTCCCATTGACCAAAACCCTAAAGGTAGCTGAAGTAACACATCGATGAATGACGTTTACAAAGGCCGGGGGAAAGTTCATAAGATCCATATCTGCCTACAAATACCGCCACTCCACTCGATCAAACGGTTTAGCCATATCCAATTTCAAAGCCACATGCTTATGACATCCCAAAGCTCCCGCTTTTAAAGAATGAAATGTCTCAAAAGCACAAAGTGCGTTATCAGTAATAAGCGTACCTGAAACAAAAACACTTTGTCCAGAAATGACCGCATATATGACCCACTTATGACTATTACCATCACCCGTGAGATAAGCTTGTAAATGGAATTACATAAGGATATAGGCTGGAACTCCGTTATTCTTGAAGGCTCTAAACCTTCGGTATAAGGGAGATATAATTCGTTAATCGACCAATCTCGGTGCCATCATCAAGAATATCCAGAACCACATGCAACACATTGGGGCCAATAATATGCCAAAACTTTTAAGAAAACAACATGCATACCATTCCAATCATAATGCCTGAGCAACCCGTCCGGATAATTTCCCTGTGCAACAGGGGTATTCAATATCGGATCCCTTTGTTAAGGCTGAAAGGGTTTCTAAATAAGCTCCACATTCCAACGCCTGGAATTATGATGAAAGAGGCCCGAGACATTACTGATAGATGGGATAGATATATAGCAAAAGAGATGCAGAACGACGGTTGAAGCATAGTCCATGCATTGTGGAAAATAAATATAGACGATCCATCCCCCACCCTCCACCTCAAGCCATCCATTAGAAGTTCCCTCCCATCTAGAATATTGCGCTAGAGAAGCGAAGGTCGAGCTTCTAAGCCTGCTTCCAAAATGCTTGAATGCCGATAATACTTAGCTCGAAGAATGACGATGACAAATTATGTCACCTTAATGATTTGAGCCCTAATTTAATCTAGTGATGAACACACAAGAATCCTAATGCCAAAAAAGGAATGAGGGGGTGGATTTTATGTATGCGGATGAGTCCAAGATTGTATCTTGGATTGCCTACGTATCCTGTTATGTTCCAGAATCAAGCCTTACGTAGTTCCCCGGATTGAGGGTATTTATATTGACAATACTTGCCTAAACCCTAAGGTTAAGTCGGCTTGTATTATTGTCATCTTTACCCTTAAATGGGCCTTGATCCTTGCCCAAGCTATCGATGTGGGTGGGCCTGGATACCGGGCGCGACAACGCCCCTCGGTGTCGATGCTGCCGACTTGCGGTGATCGACCCTAGACTCATTGTCCTACACTGCCAGCTGGTGTGGACTCTATCCTTTTGGACTTGTCATCTCACACCGCTCAGTAGTCGATAGTCGTAACCTGGAGCCGATTAGATGGCCCTAGCCTCGGTCCTGGGTCTCGACATGAGTATGTTGTAGCTCATTCATAATGTGATGACCAACCGATAGACGACACGTGGAGGGAGTGAAACCCTGTATCGTCATAAGCCCCCCAGACCTGAGAGAGGTGACTCCCATTATCCGAGGTCGAGTCTGTCACACTAACCGTCGTCGAGTTGGGTCTCCATTTGGGCGGGCTTTTTCCCGCCACTTGTTAACCCTAACCACCTACTGCAACGTGGCACGATATCAGGCATACGAAACGCTTCGAATCCCGCAAAAGACGCGTCCCTGCCTTGATTATCGTGATTTCCAGGGGGTTATAACTCCCCATCCCCCACGTCTTTTCAGAATGACGATGACAAATTATGTCACCTTAATGATTTGAGCCCTAATTTAATCTAGTGATGAACACAGAAGAATCCTAATGCCAAAAAAGGAATGAGGGGGTGGATTTTATGTATGCGGCTGAGTCCAAGATTGTATCTTGGATTGCCTACGTATCTGTTATGTTCCGGGAATCAAGCCTTACGTAGTTCTGGATTGGGGTATTTATAATGACAATACTTGCCTAAACCCTAAGGTTAAGTCGGCTTGTATTATTGTCATCTTTACCCTTAAATGTGCCTTGACCCTTGCCCAAGCTATCGCTGTGGGTGGGCCTGGACAGCTGGCGCGGACACTGTCCTCGGTGTCGATACTTCCGACTTGCGGTGATCGACCCTAGACTCATTGTCCTACACTGCCAGCTGGTGTGGACTCTATCCTTATGGACTTGTCATCTCACACTGCTCGGTAGTTGATGGGAGTCAACTTTACGTGATTCCGGTGCATTTTCTACCCCCGTTTACCACACTTTTAGCATGTTTCTTGGTAATTTAGACCGTTTTAGGGGTAATATCGTGAGTTTATAGCACGGGGAGTAAATCCGTCACTTTGATGGTTTACTACCTCCTTTTATTGATATTGACCCTATTCCGAGCACTTTTACCCTCCGGAATGTTTTGGTTGTTTTTGGTTGTTGTGATGATGTAGGGTATTGGTGTCTCGAGAACCCGGAAGGCGAAGATTTATGATGATAAGTGTGATCAAGGTGCAAGAATGAGCCAAGAAAGAAGAAAGAATAGGAAAAGGAAGAGAAAGAGTTGGTGCCCGAGTGACTGTTCTGATTCAGAAGCATTTTGACCCATGATGGAGGCATTTTCTGGTCATGACTTCTTAATGAAAGTTGTAGAGAATTGAAAGAGATTTCCAACGCATCTTGAATCACCCAAATCGGAGCTCGGATGAAGAAGTTATGAAGGTTTTACTGCAGCAGAAAAAATTCATCATGCGAAACGCACGTTTGGAGCTTTAAACGTGCGTTTGGACTGTTTTTTCTGCTGTACAGAGTGTTAGAGGCTGAAACGCACGTTTAGGAACCTTCCAAACGTGCGTTTGGCTCATTTCTGCTATAAAAAGCTGCAAATTTCACAGAGAAGAGAGGGCGACGCCAAATGGAGTTGTTTTAGGGTAATTTTGGGCGATTTTCTTCGTTTTTAGGAGTTAGAATTAGTGTAATATACCGTTAGAATCGTCTTTCAATCCTCTCTTTGATTATACAACTCAAATCTTCGATCCGTAACATTTCGATTGTCAAAAATTTGATCTTTTGGAGCACGAATTTTCCCTCTCTTAAATCTCAATCAAGTAAGTATGTTTGCTTGTTCTTTTGTTGTTATTGCTATGTTTTTCTTCATTGTTTGTTGTTTAGATTGTATAATGTGTAGCTAATTTCTCTCCATAGCCGGGTCATGTGAAATTTAGTGAAATCACTCTTTGGGTGATGAAATTGGGAGTGGGTAGTGCTTTTTATTGTTTAATCTTGCTCGTTTCACGTCGTAAAACTTGTTATAACGGATTTGGGCTAGATTAGATACCTAGGTCAAAATCACACACATCACTCTTGAGAGTTGTTCAGATAGAGGGGTGTGGGAAAAGGGGTTCTAGGATCGCGGCGTAGACCCGGCTTAGTTGTTAAGCCCGGGCCCAAAGTGAGGTTACTCGTTTTAACGTTTAAGCGGCTCTAGTGCGTATCATGGCTTGTTAGTGAATCTTCTAAAGGGAAGGGTAGTTAACATGGCATATGGTGTTAAATGAGAGTTGTTCAGACCTTAACACCGGATTTAGGAGCATGCACCCGTGAAATTAAATGCAAGAGTTCTTTTGTCATATTGCACACTCCCGGTTTTGTCTATCCTTGGGGTTGAAATTAGCTATTTGGATCATGGTTCGGCTATGTCCCTCTCCCTTAGTTAAACTTCATTGCTAATCGCTTTAATGTCGTTGTAGTTGTATAAACATTTTCAACCATCGATTTTCCTAGACTAAGTTTGAAGTTTGCTTTGGTACTCACAAACACTTTTCCCTTGGGTTCGACCTCGTACTCCTGTAGCTATGCTAGCAATCGACCCGGTACACTGCCGGTTAGAGAGTTAGTTTACCCACAGTTTCGAGTCCTTATAAATTGTTTTTGTTGGGGTGAATTTTAGCTCAATCAAAATGGCGCCGTTGCCGGGGAATATGTTTTTGTGATATCTTGTAAGTGAACCGAAAGCTTAGGCCTAGGTTGTTTTCTTTTTTTTTTTTTTTTTTTTTTTTTCTTTTCTTGATGATGGTTTTTTGTTGAAATTCACACCACCTATTGCGGTGGTGGTGGTGACTAGATACCGTGATTGTGTTCTTGTTGTTTTCTGAGATCTTGCAGCTTGAGCTTAAATGGATGGATTTTTCAATCAATACTACTCACCTGAACAACAATACCCCTACCAACCTCAGGCACCTGAACAAAGTTATCGACAACAGTTCTTGCCTCAGCCTCAATATCAACAGCAGAGTAACCAAGGTTCATGGGCTTATCAGTGCCCTTTTGCATGCCAAAGTCAAAATTATGGTTATTCAAGTTATGAGCCACAACATTATGAGGGTTGTCCGAACCCTAGTGCTTATCAAGATTACGGTGTTCATACTCAACGTGTTGATAGCTTCACCCAGATTCAGCCACTTGATCAGAGTTTGGCATGGCAAGAGGCCTACTACTCACCTCCAATGAATCAAAGTCAGTATGATCAGTTTCCCCCCATTCCACAAGAAGACTTCACCGACATTCAAATAGAGCGGATTAATTCTTTATTGAACGAGAGTTTGATTCAAATGAAGAAGGATATGCAAGAGTTCGATAGAAGATTTGACTCCAACGTAAGAAATCTTGAAGACCGGATGGGGCAATTGACTGAAAAGAGGAGGCATGAGAAAGAGGAAGAGACATGTGCAATAGCGGTGGTCCGGGATGATGATGTTATCACTGAAAAAGTTCAGGTTGAGAGTGAGGTTGATGATTCAGTTTGCCATGATGAGATTTCTGAGCCAGATAGTGAGTTGGGATTGCTCATAGTGCCACCTCCTATTGCGACATTTGATTATGGAAAGTTTCACGTTCTACCTATTGCATCTTCACCCCTTGAGATGAAAATTGATGATACCTTGGTGGAATGTGTGGTGGAACCGACCATTGTTATGACTGAGCAAGAATTTTTTGGTGATGAAGATAGCTCGTTTTGGGATGAAGAGGAGTTGCAAGACTTGGAAATGGAGGAGGTGCAACTTTTATCTATTACACTGTCTCCCGATGAAATACGAAATGATGACTTGGAGGGGTGTACGATAGATTTGAGCACACTGTTTGATGAGACACAATTAGAGTCGGAAGAGAAACTGGGATCGCCCATTTCACCCTCACTCCCAATTGAAGTAAATGAAGATGTCATTATGAAGAGTGTGGTGAAATCGTATGAGACTGAAGAGCCATTTTTGGTAGAGCTACCGGGAGAAGTGGAGATTATTAGCATGCCGGTCCCGGATTATTACACTCTTCCACCTTGTGTTGATGAGTATTATGCGATCGATTTTGTGTACTCACTGGTAGATGGAACTCATAGAATTTGTAAAAGGGGACAACTACCATGGAATGACAAATACAAGAAGAAGGTGATGAGATATTTTGACAAAAGAGGATTCCCGAGTTGGGAAGAGGTAACATCGAGGGCAATGAGAGGTAAGTTTCTAGCGAACTCGGTTTCTGTGATGCTTGCTATTTTTAGTCTTCTTGAGTTGTTGATCTTTTTGAGCTCAGATTTTGGTTGATGGTTTTGGTGATACTTGTTTGAAATAAAATATTTGAATTGTTGTTTTGAGTCTTTTGTGGTATGAGTCTGTTTGGTGCCATTAAGTCGATGCTAACGACGTTAAACAAAGCACTTCTACCTTTTCTCGCCTGTGCCATGTTCGGTAAAAACTAGTTTTAAATTTATAAACCGAAACACCCCAAGTATAAGGATCGTAGTATAGGATGTTTACGGGTCGTCCTAAGGGAGTGGAATGTTTATCGGATCAAGGAACAATTAGTCTAACGATTATGTCACAATTATCTATCTAAACTACTAAACTAAGGCTGAAACTAACTAAAACCTAAACCTAAGAATTAAAACTAAAACAAGAATAAAAACAAGCTGAAAAATAAGAAAACAGAAAGCGCACGAGCGCTCACTTTGGTGAACGAAATGCTGAAAACGAATCTAACGGACGGGCGTCTGCTATTGCGGACGAGCGTCCAACTACGAACTGGAACAGAAAATTGCAGAAAAACAGCAGGAAACTAGGGTTTATAAAACTAAAACTTAACTAAACTTAATCTAAACGATTCGATTAAAACAATTAAAGGAAAACACAGCGAGGCAACGAATCCACCCATCAACCAACAACCCCCAACTAGATGGTGATCTAAGATGTAGTTTTTAGTAGTGATTTATTCACGAATCCAATTAAATATCTTCAATCAAATTCTAGGAGTTTTCGTTTATCTTTTCAAATAAACTAAACATGCAATCAACACGAAATCACGAGGTTGTTTCCAAACTCTCACTCAACTAATCATGCATAATCTCTTAAAACACGAATAATTGCATCACTTGAACGAAATAAAACTTAAACCAATATACTTTCATACATAGATCCAAGCATATAGATATAGATAAATCGTTTCATCAAATCGTTAATTCCAACAAAACATGATCAATACAAAACAAAGATCCAAAGTGATGAAAAACTATAAATTAAACTCACTAACATAAAGCATCGAACTCTCTAGTTGGTTGTGTTGATGATGGGCTTCCTCCGTCGACTCACCTGCAGCAGGTTTCTAGCCAACAATCATGTTGAAGATGATTGATGGGTTGGAGAAGTTCATCTCTGTGTAAAAGGCTTGTAGCCGCAGCTTTTGGTGTAAAATTGCGATCTCAATTATGTGGTATCTCGAATTAGGGTTGAGAGGCGCTTTGCTATATATAGAGTTTTGAGTCGGCTAGGGTTAAGTCGGCAACGGACGCTGCCTGGTCTCGTGGGCGCCGCCCGTAATGCTGGACGCTTAGTAAGCGCTCGTTCATCCTCCGTCTGAACTCTCTCAATGTAAAACACAATTCGGACGCTAAATCTGTTTTATCAAACGCCTGTCTGGAATGGATGCCGCATTGAACGCTCGTTTGAACCGCTTAGGATCGATTTCTTCGCCTTTATCCAATTTCTTCAAGCCAATTCCAACTCTATCTTGAATAATTCGACTTGAGCTTCATTTATCCTCTTTATGCACTCGAAAATCAACACCTACATGATAAATAAACAATGCAAAAATGTAATAAAATCCAAATAATAATAATTCCATTAAATCAACACTTAAAATCATCAATTTTGCATACAACCCTCTTAAAATCATCTTTACTCAATAATTACACTTAAACCCTTAATTCTCATGTAAATTATGCAAATGTGGGAAAAATAATAATGAAATACACCCTTAATAATCATATAAATATGGCCTTAACAACTCCCCCACACTTAGCTTTTTGTACGTCCTCGGACAAAACAATCAAAACTATAGCTCAACTTTATAAATAATCCACATAGATCTCTAACTCACGTAACAAAAGATACAACAACTATAGCAAATGGTACCAACACGAGAGATAGATTCGTGTAAGTGTGACAAGCCATTCTCAATCTAACAAGCCTTTCAAAGAAATATCCTCTCGAAATTCCAATGACTATCCTAGTACAGAGACGATAATAGCTCCACTCAAAGCCTTCCCACGCACTCAGTAGGATAATCCTACAAAGATATCATGCGGTTCTACTGGTATAAGATCCATGATAACAAAGACTTCACTTTATTTTTACTCATCATTTTTCAAAATTTTCAAATTTGACGCATATCAGAATAAGCTCTTACCCATCATAGTAGAATAGGATATTTCGTGATAACACCCTACCTTACTCAAATCATAAGGTAGCTTCACCTGCCTGTCGTGAGCTATTGGTCATCATAGTGGTATAGGACATTTCGAGATAACGCCCTACCGCACTCCAATCATCGACCAGCTTCCGACAAACGTATTTATTAATAATTGCTCACTCACTTTATTTATTCACTTTTCAAAGTCATAAGTTACATCTCACCTATCACATTCAAACTTTATGATATTCACAGTACACGGTCTAACTTAGGTGTAACTATACTGACCTTCCTAAGATAAATCATTAAAAATAATGAAGGATATAATTCAAAAGTCATGCTTCAAAATCAAAGGCTTTCGTGAGTGAAAAAAACGAAACTATCTCCATAAAAGTAAAACATGCTATAATTATCTCACTAAGTCACATACTATCATCGTTAGAAAACTACAACTAGCAAGCATCTAGTTCCAATTATATGCTCGAGACTCACAAAAAATTTTAAATCACAAAAAAATTTAAATTTCGCAGAAATTTAACTTTCACTCATATTTCAAAGATATAGCATAAAAACATAACCAAACACCCCCCCACACTTAAATCACATTATGTCCTCAGAATGTGCAGAATAAAATAAAAATAAAAAAACTTAGTTTGGTTTCAACGGTGGTTGTCGGATGAAAGTTGGCAGAGGTCAGCCGGAGCATGAATATACCGCGACAACTCGAATAGACAACACTGGACATAAAAGCTTGTGAACCCGCTCAAAAGTATCTGGCAACACTCGACATACCATATAATCTGGGGTACACGGGGTATATGAGCAACACATAACACAAAACACTCACAATGAACGTAAGAGGAATAACCATCAACAGGTAATCAACTAAAGTATTATTTCTAAAACAATAAAACAAAACAACCTAAGAAAAGGAAACGAACAAAGAAAACTAGGCTGCCTCCTAGGAGCGCTCTTTTAATGTCAATAGCTTGACACAGATTCCAAAAGATCAACCCGGATCGGGCCACTTTGGTTTGACTACCGCCACCTCAGTATCAGAATCAGGAGCACTGGGGCGGAAATGATTTTCACCACAACAACAAGTCAAGTGTGCTATAAGTTCATTAAACTTCTCTCTCCAAACTACACTGACTCTCTTCTTCTTGCTCTTGCGCACGATAGGCATAGACATAGTGGTATGATCAGAAGTGTCAGCAGAAGGTACCTCACGGGTGGATATAGAACGTCATCATCCTCTCGACTCAAAGAAATAAGATGGAATCTCTTCACAAATCATGACATCTCAGATTCTCATCTCTTCTTTGGAAATAAAGAATCTCAGTCGTTCCTTTGGTTGCCCGAAATATTTCTTAAGTCGATGGCCATTCACTTTAAAAGCTTGATTACCATACCCGCTTCAAAGTAATTACTCCACTTGGATTAACCTCGAGAATCTCAAAGGGACCGCACTATCTAGACTTGAGTTTACCCGAAACAGTGAAGTCTAGTATTATAGTAGTAAAGCCATTTCACCAACTTTGAAATCTCGGTCCTTGATCTTAGCGTCATGGAGTATCTTAGTTCTCTCCTTGCTGAGCTTAGCATTCTCGTATGCACGGAGTCCGAATTGCGAGAGCTCGTTCAATCAGAATAACCTTTTCTCCCCACGAGTTGGCTATCAAAATTTAAGAATTTAATTGCCCGAAAGCTCGTGTTCAAGTTCGACAGTGTAAATGACAAGCTTTGCCATAGACCATTTGGAAGGGTGACGTGCCCATCGGGGTTTTGAATGCGATTTGATAAGCCCACAATCGTCATCCAACTTAAGACTCCAATTAGATCGATTATTGTTCACGGTCTTCTCCAAAATTCTTTTCAAGCTCTGGTTGCTTACCTCGACTTGGCCACTGGTTTGAGGATGATATGGTGTACCAATCTTATGTTTGACACCATACTTCTCAAGGATCTTGTCAAGCGGCGCATTGCAAAAGTGAGTACCTTCATCACTAATGAGTGCTCTCGGACAGCCAAATCTAGTAAAGATATTCTTTTGCAAGAATTTCTTTACCACCTTATGATCATTAGTTTGAGTAGCTATGGCCTCGACCCACTTTGAAACATAGTCCACACAGACGAGGATATACTTATTACCACAAGAGGATGGAAAGGGTCCCATAAAATCTATGCCCCATACATCGAAAACTTCGCATTCAAGAATGGGCTTAAGTGGCATTTCCATCCTACTACTCTGCCGTCCAGTTCTCTGGCACCTATCACAACCTTTACAAAAGGCTTCGCATCTTTAAACAGAGTCGGCCAAGAGAATCCAAATGAAGAATCTTTGCAACCGTCTTCGGTGTTCCATAGTGACCTCCGGTAGGACCACTATGGCATTGTTCCGAATATCCCACCGATCATGCTCGTGAACACACCGTCCGAAGCAACCCGTCTTTCTGCACTCGAACAAATAAGGATCTTCCCATACGAGATATTTAAGGTCGAAAAAGAACTTTTTCTTCTCCGATACGTCATATCCTCTAAATGACCACTCGCTAAATAGTTGACGTAGTCGACATACCACGGCCTAACCGTTTCAAGCTTCATCAATTGCTCGATCGGAAAATCAATGCCTATATCATTGTGATTTTCTCGCACCCTCATTTACTAAGCGAGATAAATGATCACCACAATATTCTCACTACCTTTCTTATCTTTAATCACAAGGTCAAACTCTTGTAGAATTAAAATCCATCGAAGTAACCTTGGTTTTGCATCCGCTTTATCCATAAGGTAGCGTAAAGTCGCATGATCTGTCCATACAATCACTTGAGACCGAGAAGATAGCTTCTAAACTTGTCAATGGCAAAGACGACGGCTAAGAATTCCTTCTCGGTCGTAGTATAATTGCATTGAGCCGGGTTCAAGGTGCGGCTCGCATAATAAATGGGCTGAACCTTTTATCAACTCTTTGACCTAAAAGCTGCGCTTTCACGGCGTAATTAGAGGCATCGCACATCAACTCGAAAGGCTTGGTCCAAATAAAGTGCAACTAAAATAGGGGCACCGATAAGCTTATCTTTCAAACAATTGAAAGCTTCCTTGCACTTCGTGATCGAACAAGAAATCTACATCTTCTTTCAAGAGATTTGATAAAGGCTTGGCGATGGTAGAAAAATCTTTAATGAAACGCCTGTAGGCCAACATGTCCTAGAAAACCTCGTTACCTCTTTCACCGCTTTTGGCACGTCATCCGCTCAATGGCTTCGACCTTAGCCTTATCAACTTGAATACCAAATTGGACACCTTATGTCCCAAAACGATTCCTTCGCCTACTAGAAAATGGCATTTTTCCCGCTTAAGCACTGATTTTTCTCAACGCAACGTTGGAGTACCATATCTAGGTTTTCTAAAATTTCATCAAAACTATCGCCGTGATCGAGAAGTCATCCATGAAGACCTCCATGCATTTCTCAACAAGTCCATCAAAATGGCCAACATACACCGTTGAAAAGTCGCGGTGCATTGCATAGGCCGAATGGCATTCTCATGGAACGCAAAAAGTACCGAGATGGACATGTAAACGTGGTCTTCTCTGGTCATTAGGATCAATGGCTATCTGAAGTAACCGAGTATCCATCAAGGAAACAATAATACTTATGACCACTCGGTCGTTCAATAAGTCGGTCAATGAAGGGTAAGGAAAAGTGGTCCTTGGCAAGAACCTCATTAAGTCTACGATAGTCTATACTGCACTCAGAGCCTCGTCACGGGACGTAAGGCAACTTCCTCCCCTTTTCATTCTTTTCTCAAATGATTCCACCCTTCTTTGGCACAACTTGAGTAGGTCGACCCACTCGCTATCGGCGATTGCGTAGATGATTCCCATGTCAAGCCACTTTATAACCTCCTTCTTGACAACCTCTTGCATATGCGGATTCACCTTCACGAGGTTGTCTTACCTTTTAGCTCCTTCCTCCGCTCGGATTTTATGCATGCATATGTCCGGGCCGATCCTCGGATATCACCCACTTGCCAACCGAACGCGAGGATGTTTTTCTTAAGCACTTCTATCACCGTGCTTCTTGCTCTTAGTCGAGTTTCAAGAAATGATCAAAGGCAATTTATCTCCATCCTTAAGAAAGATATACTTAAGATGTTTTGGAAGCGGTTTAAGCTCTAAATCGGTGGGTGGTTGCTCAATACTAGACTTTAACGGGCCGCCTTTCTCCTTATGAGCTTGAAGTGGTTGACTAAAGAATAACTCATCTTCCCGAGGCTCAACCCCAGAAAGGTACTGGATCAAATCATCCATCGGAATCCTCCGATCAACACTTGCTTCCTTTTTTTGTGATCGATCATTTTTCTTAGCTCTTCATCTTTAAGCTCTTCACAAATTTCTTCCCAATCATCTACTTCCCAATGAGTAGCTTCTTTCCAAAACTCTACCTCGTCCCAACTACCCATCGAGCTTCTTCTTCACCAGGGATGAAGTCTTCCTGACTCGCTTCTTTGAAATCATCGCTTTGTTGTTTGGGCATCTCCATGCTTCTAACTCAATAACAGCTCGGTGATGAGCGAGTGAAGATGACTCGTCAATGCCTACGGCTGAAATGAATTAGAAGATGGTCCGCATCGGCCCGGATCCTCAATGTCCATGACTTCAAAAACACCTATCTCTGTAAGCTCCATTGCATCTTCATAATAGGCATCTCCTCCGTCCTCATATATGGCTTCGACAAACGATATTTCATCAATTACGGCTCTTTCGGATGTGTCCTCGTGTGAAGGTGACAGATGTGTCACCGACTCTAAGAGTAATCATCCCTTTGCGTAAGTCGATGAGAGCGTTAGAAGTGTCTAAAAAGGTTCGGCCTAGAATTAGAGGCATCTCCTTATCGTGTGGATAGTCTAGAATAACCCAATCGGTAGGGAAGACTAAATGTTCAATTTGAAGGAGAACATTAGCTACACACCAGCTGCAGATCGGCAAGATTTGTCTACCATCCGAAGAGAAATCGGGCGTTCTCGCATTCTTTTGTCTAGCCCGAGCTTCTTGCATACATTTAATGGCATCACATTAATAGAGGCCCCGAGTCACATAAGACATTTTCGAATAGGTGGCCTTCAATCTCACAGAGATTGAGGGTCTCACAGTGGTCACCTCGCTAACAAATGACTTTCTATGAAACCATCACACAATCTTCAAGAGAGCACTTCTTCACCATCCCCTGCTTTCTCTTGCTCCCACAAATTCTTTAAGATACTTAGTACATTTAGGCATTTCTGCATAATACCTCAAATAAGGGCATACTCACTTTAGTGTCCCTAAGTATCCTCTCACTCCAAAGATAACGCTTGTCGTTAGTGAGGTTTTCTTTCCTTTTGGTGGATAAGGAAGGGCTTTATCATTCTTCGTGGCCTGATTCTTTATCGCCTCATCCTCCTTATCCTTCCATCTCACAAACTTCTCTTCCTTTTTCTTAGTCAGGGGTACGGCCCCTTGACTTTCCTTCCTTTCCTCATCATCGAATTATTTTCATCCTCCAAGAATTGTCACTAAGCTCCTCCTCATCGCTGCTTTCTTCGGCATGTGATTTCGATTTCCCTCCCGAACTCATGGCGTCGGGAGGGGCTACTCGCTTCCGACATCTTGCCGGGTCCAAATTTTCTTACCACTTCTCGAGTTACTTGTTCAACTCCTCTTCTGCCCATACTCCCACCGAGGTGTAATGGCGGTGCAAACATTCACATCGACACTTTCGGATTTCTCTCGGTATAACTCGGAAGTTTACCGTGAGGTCTGCTTGCTTGCTGGTCTGCCATCTGACCAACTTGTCTCTCAATTGCTTTAACACTAGTAGACAGAGTCTTCACCATGTCTACCAGCTCATCGAATTTGTGTTGAGGACACATGAGGTGGTATGATTGTTGTTCTCGAGTTTGATTCCACCACCTTGAGGCCTTTGGGAGTTCTCGAATCGCCTTTGATAGTTTGAGTTGAAAGAATTCGAATTTGGAGGGCCAGGTGGTAACTTGGCTTGATTGAAGTTTTGTCTTTGAAATCCTGAGTAGTTCTGGTTCTGGTTGAAGTTTCGGAAGGGTTGGTTTTGATTATCCATTAAATTTACCTCCTCCGTCATCTCAGTCCCTGCCTGAGTTTCAAGATAATTTGAATCAGAAGGCTGCATCTGAAGATTGGCCAACTGCTTGCTTATCAATTCCATCTGAGCAACCAACAGCTTGTGTATCGTGATTGCTTGCGTGCCTTCTTTCTTAACAATATTGGTCTTCTTAGAGTCGACCACATATTGTTCTTGGCGATGGTCTCACCACTATGTAGGCGCCTCATCACCTCCCCTAAGAAGGATCCATGAGTCGTGGAGTCAAGATAGTCTCTATTAGGTTGAGAGACTCCTCTCAGTAAAATAGTTCCAACAACTCATGTCTATCATATCCGTGATTGGGGCACTTCCTCATCAATGTATTCAATCTCTCCCAAGCTTTGCCAACAGCTTTCATCCTCCAACTCGCTCGAAAGTAGCTATTTCCCGTTTCATCTCCATAATCTTGCCTGGTGAAACCCACTTAAGAGCGAAGGCTCTTTTGACATCATTCCATGTATGGAGGGAATGATGTGCTAACGACTTAAACCATCTGCTTGCTTCACCTTTTAAAGCAAAAGGAAATAGCTTCAACTTTACGATCTCAGAATCAACACCAGGATAATGGCCTGCTTCACAGATTTGTACGAATGTGGACAAGAAGTCGTGCGGGTCTTCTTGAGCAGTGCCGTGGAAAGAGCTATTTTGAACTAGAGCAACTACTCCGTTCTTTAGATCAAAGTTCGCTCCTCCCATGTCAGGAGGACGAATAGGTCTATGCCCCTCGAGAAAATCTTGGTTTAGATATGGAGTGTAGGGGTCCCGGTTCAACCGATTAAGTCGGTTTTGGTTTTGCGGAATTGTTGAAGTTGTTGATTTATGCCACCTTGTCGATTCTCTTTCTATTCTTCAGAGCTTGCATTTGTTGAAGGAGTAAATTTAAGCTGAGCTTGGGGATCGGATTTGGAATTGGTGGATCTTGATCCGCCATTTTATCCAAATCGTGAGAGAAGCCTTCTTCTAAGGATAGATCGTTCGTGGCTCGTGGATCAAAGATGAGAGGTCCTTCTTACTTCTCGCTTGCATAAACCAAGAAAGGAAAGAAAGAAATCAACCCTTTGGGGTTGATTAGAATAGGTTTAGAAAAGATTAGATGGTTTAGAGGAGAAAAGAAAAGAAGTGTCAATTGAAGAGAGTGGCGGCGTTGATAAGATAAGTGAACGCCGCTCGTTGAGGAAATTCGAAGTGGGCGCTCGTTGAGATCATCGAACCCATGCGTTCGTAAGGCAATTGGGGAGAAACGGGTGTTTAGAGGTGGGACGAGCGTTCGGTAGTTCGGGCGCTGTCTGATCGGCTTAAACGATGCGAAAAGAAGATTTTTAGAATGCACGACGGGCGTCTGAAAGGATGGACGCCCGTTTAAAAACTAAAAACAAACAGTCTAGAAAGAATAGCAAGAAAGAAAATAAAACCTAAAATAGTAATAATTAAGGCAATATATTTATACGATCTAAAATCTAAGGCAAATCTAAGCTAAATCTAAGGCTTCTAAACTAATAAAAATCTAATGTGACCAATAACATAAAATAAATAAATAAAAACTAAGATAATTAAAATCAAATTTATAAAATCGAAAATCTAAACTAGGATAAACTGAAATAAGATAAAAATAAAACTAAAAATAAAAACAAAAATAAAAATGAAAATAAAACGTAGCAATTAGATTATCACCTAAAAAAATAGTACCGAAATAAAAATTGCACCTGAAGAATCCGACAACCGTTATCGACTCCCGCAACGGGCGCCAAAAACTTGTTCGGTAAAAACTAGTTTTAAATTTATAAACCCGAAACACCCCAAGTATAAGGATCGTAGTATAGGATGTTTACGGGTCGTCCTAAGGGAGTGGAATGTTTATCGGATCAAGGAACAATTAGTCTAACGATTATGTCACAATTATCTATCTAAACTACTAAACTAAGGCTGAAACTAACTAAAACCTAAACCTAAGAATTAAAACTAAAACAAGAATAAAAACAAGCTGAAAAATAAGAAAACAGAAAGCCAGACGAGCGTTCACTTTGGTGAACGAGCGTGCAAAAAATCTAACGGACGGGCGCCTCGCTATTATGACGAGCGTCCAACTTCTGGCTCGAACAGAAAATTGCGAAAAAACAGCAGGAAACTAGGGTTTATAAAACTAAAACTTAACTAAACTTAATCTAAACGATTCGATTAAAACAATTAAAGGAAAACACAGCGAGGCAACGAATCCACCCATCAACCAACAACCCCCAACTAGATGGTGATCTAAGATGTAGTTTTTAGTAGTGATTTATTCACGAATCCAATTAAATATCTTCAATCAAATTCTAGGGTTTCGTTTATCTTTTCAAATAAACTAAACATGCAATCAACACTGAAATCACGAGGTTGTTTCCAAACTCTCACTCAACTAATCATGCATAATCTCTTAAAACACGAATAATTGCATCACTTGAACGAAATAAAACTTAAACCAATATACTTTCATACATAGATCCAAGCATATAGATATAGATAAATCGTTTCATCAAATCGTTAATTCCAACAAAACATGATCAATACAAAACAGCATCCAAAGTGATGAAAAACTATAAATTAAACTCACTAACATAAAGCATCGAACTCTCTAGTTGGTTGTGTTGATGATGGGCTTCCTCCGTCGACTCACTGCAAGGTTTCTAGCCAACAATCATGTTGAAGATGATTGATGGGTTGGAGAAGTTCATCTCTGTGTAAAAAGGCTTGTAGCCGCAGCTTTTTGGTGTAAAATTGCGATCTCAATTATGTGGTATCTGAATTAGGGTTGAGAGGCTGCTGCTATATATAGAGTTTTGAGTCGGCTAGGGTTAAGTCGGCAACGGACGCTCGTCTGGTCTCGTGGACGCCCGCCCGTAATGCTGGGGCGCTAGTAAACGCTTCGTTCATCCTCCGTCTGAACTCTCAATGTAAAACACAATTCCGACGCTGCCTGCTTTTATCAAACGCCTGCCTGGAATGGACGCCTACCAACGCTCGCTTAGGAATCGCTTAGGATCAGATTTCTTCGTCTTTATCCAATTTCTTCAAGCCAATTCCAACTCTATCTTGAATAATTCGACTTGAGCTTCATTTATCCTCTTTATGCACTCGAAAATCAACACCTACATGATAAATAAACAATGCAAAAATGTAATAAAATCCAAATAATAATAATTCCATTAAATCAACACTTAAAATCATCAATTTTGCATACAACCCTCTTAAAATCATCTTTACTCAATAATTACACTTAAACCCTTAATTCTCATGTAAATTATGCAAATGTGGGAAAAATAATAATGAAATACACCCTTAATAATCATATAAATATGGCCTTAACATGCCAATAGTATAACTTTGAAAAAAATTGGCACCGTATAAGTCATCTTGTCGAGCCAACGACGTAAAACAAAGGCGCTTGGGGGAGGCAACCCACCTTTTTGGTAGTAATAATGAGTTTGGAGTGGTCTTTGGGTGCAAGATGGGAGAGTTTAGCTTAAAAGAGAGGTTGGGGTGAGAATTTCCTTTTGGTTCCGGCTTTTGTACATAGACGGGGATGTTTTTATGTGAACCTCTGTGGCCTTATTTTATGCGTGGATGCTCATGTTTCTTTTGATTATCTTTACATCCATTGCACTTCCCGTCTAGTATGGTTGATATGCTTTGATACCTTGATTGTGGCATGGCTTCTATTTTTATATATCTACGTATCTATCACCATTTTTGGCACGTGGACTTTTCCCGTGCATGTGTTTGCCTTGGTTTTTGTTTCTATGGTTTCAGATATTTGAGATGGAGCTTACTAGAAGATGTCACGTGGGCTACGAGTGCGCCTTTCTGTCGGGTTTTGGTCAAACAGCTAAGTCTTTTTACTCTTTTATCTCACACACCACGAGGGCAGGTGTTTCGTTTAAGTGTGGGGTGGGAGACTTAGCCGTTTTCTTGTTTTAGTTGTTAAATGTGCTATAAATGTGGTATACTTGGCCTATGATCGGGCTCAGTCGATATTTGGGTAATTTTTAAAAATTTCAAGGATTTTCAACACCGTGTTGTATGTGTTATTCTCACAATCGAGTGGTGATCACCTTAGTCGGGATCCCGAACATATGCATTGGTTTGATATTATCTTGAGAATGGAGTTTATTATTTCATGAAGCTACACCTTGTGCACAATTTGATTGCTACCACCTTTCATATCACTAGTCTTGAGTGAAATGTTTAAGGTTCACCTAAGTAGGACACGGGATGACGGTTTTGGCGTTCTTTTTTACCCTACCATAGCCAAATAAGCCTTAAACCGAACATTGACCTTAGTAGCCCTCTCATCCTTGATAGAATGGTCTTACCACCATTCGCTTATAGCCGTTTTGTTACTTAGTGAAAACCTACCCTTGAGCCTTATTATGGTCACATTTC
>JAOBSW010001029.1:0-45476 GCA_026214975.1 Gentiana macrophylla | reverse complement strand
CGTTAATATGATGAAAACATGAATTCGAACTTGTTACCAAAGATAAAACACAAATTTCTACTCATTATAAAGGAAAACACACAATTTCGGCGATGTCAACTCGTTATCGGGAAAAAACCTTTTTCTAAATGGACAAATCGTTACCGAGTAAAACACAAATTTGAACTCATTAATAAGAAGAAAACATGAATTTGAACTCGTTACCAAAGAAAAAACACAAATTTCTACTCGTTATAAAGGGAAAAACACAAATTTCCGGCGATGTCAACCTCGTTATCAGGGAAAAAGCCTTTTTCCACAAGGACAACTCGTTACCAGAGAAAAACACTAATTTGAACTCGTTAATATGATGAAAACATGAATTTGAACTTGTTACCAAAGATAAAACACAAATTTCTACTCATTATAAAGGGAAAACACAAATTTCCGGCGTTGTCAACTTGTTATCAGGGAAAAAACCTTTTTTCTTATGCATGGACAAATCGTTACCGTAGCAAAACACAAATTTGAACTCGTTAATAAGAAGAAAACATGAATTCGAACTCGTTACCAAAGAAAAACACAAATTTCTACTCGTTATAAAGGAAAATCACAAATTTCGGCGATGTAAAGTCGTTATCGGGAAAAAGCCTTTTTCCGGCAAGGACAACTTCGTTACCATAGAAAAACACTAATTTGAACTAGTTAATATGATGAAAACATGAATTCGAACTCGTTACCAAAGATAAAACACAAATTTCTACTCATTATAAAGGAAAAACACAAATTTCGGCGATGTCAACTCGTTATCGGGAAAAACCTTTTTACTGCATGGACAAATCGTTACCAGCAAAACACAAATTTGAACTCGTTAATAAGAAGAAAACATGAATTCAAACTCGTTACCAAAGAAAAACACAAATTTCTACTCGTTATAAAGGGAAAACACAAATTTCGGCGATGTCAACTCGTTATCCGGGAAAAAGCCTTTTTCGGCAAAGGACAACTTGTTACCATAGAAAAACACTAATTTGAACTCGTTAATATGATGAAAACATGAATTCGAACTCGTTACCAAAGATAAAACACAAATTTCTACTCATTTTAAAGGAAAACACCAATTTCCGCGATGTCAACTCGTTATCGGGAAAAAACCTTTTTCTGCATGGACAAATCGTTACGAGAGCAAAACACAAATTTGAACTCGTTAATAAGAAGAAAACATGAATTTGAACTCGTTACCAAAGATAAAACACAAATTTCTACTCGTTACAAAGGAAAACACAAATTTCGGCGATGTCAACTCGTTATCGGGGAAAAAGCCTTTTTCTATAAGGACAACTCGTTACCATAGTAAAACACAAATTTGAACTCGTTAATATGATGAAAACATGAATTCGAACTCGTTACCAAAGATAAAACACAAATTTCTACTCATTATAAAGGGAAAACACAATTTCCGGCGATGTCAACTCGTTATCAGGGAAAAACCTTTTTTCTGCAAGGACAACTCGTTACCAGAGAAAAACACAAAATTTGAACTCGTTAATATGAAGAAAACATGAATTTGAACTCGTTACCAAAGATAAAACACAAATTTCTACTCATTATAAAGGGAAAACACAAATTTCCGGCAATGTCAACTCGTTATCAGGAAAAAAACCTTTTTTCCACATGGACAAATCGTTACCATATAAAAACAAGAAATTTGAACTCGTTAATAAGAAGAAAACATGAATTCGAACTCGTTACCAAAGATAAAACACAAATTTCTACTCATTATAAAGGGAAAACACAAATTTCCGGCGATGTCAACTCGTTATCAGGGAAAAAGCCTTTTTTCTGCATGGACAAATCGTTACCAGAGTAAAACACAAATTTGAACTCGTTAATAAGAAGAAAACATGAATTTGAACTCGTTACCAAAGATAAAACACAAATTTCTACTCATTATAAAGGGAAAACACCAATTTCCGGCGATGTCAACTCGTTATCAGGGAAAAAACCTTTTTTTCTATATGGACAAATCGTTACCAGAGTAAAACACAAATTTGAACTCGTTAATAAGAAGAAAACATGAATTTGAACTCGTTACCAAAGAAAAAACACAAATTTCTACTCGTTATAAAGGGAAAAACACAAATTTCCGGCGATGTCAACTCGTTATCAGGGAAAAAGCCTTTTTTCCACCAAGGACAACTCGTTACCAGAGAAAAACCTTAATTTGAACTCGTTAATATGATGAAAACATGAATTCGAACTCGTTACCAAAGATAAAACACAAATTTCTACTCATTATAAAGGGAAAACACCAATTTCCGGCGATGTCAACTCGTTATCAGGGAAAAAACCTTTTTTCTGCATGGACAAATCGTTACCAGAGCAAAACACAAATTTGAACTCGTTAATAAGAAGAAAACATGAATTCGAACTCGTTACCAAAGAAAAACTAAAATTTCTACTCGTTATAAAGGGAAAACACAAATTTCCGGCGATGTCAACTCGTTATCGGGGAAAAAGCCTTTTTCCAAAGAAGACAACTCGTTACCATATAAAAACACTAATTTGAACTCATTAATATGATGAAAACATGAATTCGAACTCGTTACCAAAGATAAAACACAAATTTCTACTCATTATAAAGGGAAAACACCAATTTCCGGCGATGTCAACTCGTTATCAGGGAAAAAACATTTTTTTCTGCATGGACAAATCGTTACCAGAGTAAAACACAAATTTGAACTCGTTAATAAGAAGAAAACATGAATTTGAACTCGTTACCAAAGAAAAACACAAATTTCTACTCGTTATAAAGGGAAAAACACAAATTTCCGGCGATGTCAACTCGTTATCAGGGAAAAAGCCTTTTTCCACCAAGGACAAATCGTTACCAGAGAAAAACACTAATTTGAACTCGTTAATATGATGAAAACATGAATTCGAACTCGTTACCAAGATAAAACACAAATTTCTACTCATTATAAAGGAAAAAACACCAATTTCCGGCGATGTCAACTCGTTATCAGGGAAAAAACCTTTTTTCTGCATGGACAAATCGTTACCAGAGTAAAACACAAATTTGAACTCGTTAATAAGAAGAAAACATGAATTTGAACTCGTTACCAAAGAAAAACACAAATTTCTACTCGTTATAAAGGGAAAAACACAAATTTCCGGCGATGTCAACTCGTTATCAGGAAAAAAGCCTTTTTTTCCACCAAGGACAACTCGTTACCAGAGAAAAACACTAATTTGAACTCGTTAATATGATGAAAACATGAATTCGAACTCGTTACCAAAGATAAAACACAAATTTCTACTCATTATAAAGGGAAAACACCAATTTCCGGCGATGTCAACTCGTTATCGGAAAAAACCTTTTTATGCATGGACAAATCGTTACCAGAGAGAGAAACACAAATTTGAACTCGTTAATAAGAAGAAAACATGAATTCGAACTCGTTACCAAAGTAAAACTCAAACCTCTACTCGTTATAAAGGGAAAACACAAATTTCCGGCAATGTCAACTCGTTATCAGGGAAAAAGCCTTTTTTCCAGCAAGGACAACTTTTTACCATATAAAAACACAAATTTGAACTCGTTAATGTGATGAAAACATGAATTCGAACTCGTTACCAAAGATAAAACACAAATTTCTACTCATTATAAAGGGAAAACACCAATTTCCGGCGATGTCAACTCGTTATCAGGGAAAAACCTTTTTTTCTTTGCATGGACAAATCGTTACCATAGTAAAACACAAATTTGAACTCGTTAATAAGAAGAAAACATGAATTTGAACTCGTTACCAAAGAAAAAACACAAATTTCTACTCGTTATAAAGGAAAAACACAAATTTCCGGCGATGTCAACTCGTTATCAGGGAAAAAACCTTTTTTCAGCAAGGACAAATCGTTACCAGAGAAAAACACAAATTTGAACTCGTTAATATGATGAAAACATGAATTCGAACTCGTTACCAAAGATAAAACACAAATTTCTACTCATTATAAAGGGAAAACACCAATTTCCGGCGATGTCAACTCGTTATCGGAAAAAAGCCTTTTTTCGCATGGACAAATCGTTACCGAGAGAAAACACAAATTTGAACTCGTTAATAAGAAGAAAACATGAATTCGAACTCGTTACCAAAGATAAAACACAAATTTCTACTCGTTATAAAAGGAAAAACACAAATTTCGGCGATGTCAACTCGTTATCGGGAAAAAACCACTTTTTCGACATGGACAACTCGTTACCAGAGAAAAAACACAAATTTGAACTCGTTAATATGATGAAAACATGAATTCAAACTCGTTACCAAAGATAAAACACAAATTTCTACTCATTATAAAGGAAAACACAAATTTCCGGCGATGTCAACTTTCGTTATCGGGAAAAAAAACCTTTTTTTCCATGGACAAATCGTTACCATAGAAAAAACACAAATTTGAACTCGTTAATAAGAAAAACATGAATTCGAACTCGTTACCAAAGAAAAACACAAATTTCTACTCATTATAAAGGAAAACACAAATTTCCGCGATGTCAACTCGTTATCGGGAAAAAACCTTTTTCCACTGCAAGGACAACTCGTTACCATATAAAACACAAATTTGAACTCGTTAATAAGATGAAAACATGAATTCGAACTCGTTACCAAAGATAAAACACAAATTTCTACTCATTATAAAGGAAAACACAAATTTCGGCGATTTCAACTCGTTATCGGGAAAAAAACTTTTTTCTGCAAGGACAACTCGCTACCATAGAAAAACACTAATTTGAACTCGTTAATATGATGAAAACATGAATTCAAACTCGTTACGAAAGATAAAACACAAATTTCTACTCATTATAAAGGGAAAACACCAATTTCCGGCGATGTCAACTCGTTATCAGGGAAAAAACCTTTTTCTGCATGGACAAATCGTTACCAGAGAAAAACACAAATTTGAACTCGTTAATAAGAAGAAAACATGAATTCGAACTCGTTACCAAAGAAAAACACAAATTTCTACTCGTTATAAAGGGAAAAGACAAATTTCCGGCGATGTCAACTCGTTATCAGGGAAAAGCCTTTTTCCAAAAGGACAACTTCGTTACGAGAGAAAAACACTAATTTGAACTCATTGATATGATGAAAACATGAATTCGAACTCGTTACCAAAGATAAAACACAAATTTCTACTCATTATAAAGGAAAACACCAATTTCCGGCGATGTCAACTCGTTATCAGGGAAAAACCTTTTTTACTGCATGGACAAATCGTTACCAGAGAAAAACACAAATTTGAACTCGTTAATAAGAAGAAAACATGAATTCAAACTCGTTACCAAAGTAAAAACACAAATTTCTACTCGTTATAAAGGAAAACACAAATTTCCGGCGATGTCAACTCGTTATCAGGGAAAAAGCCTTTTTCCGCAAGGACAACTTCGTTACCATAAAAAAACACAAATTTGAACTCGTTAATATGATGAAAACATGAATTCGAACTCGTTACCAAAGATAAAACACAAATTTCTACTCATTATAAAGGAAAACACCAATTTCGGCGATGTCAACTCGTTATCGGGAAAAAACCTTTTTTGCATGGACAAATCGTTACGAGTAAAACACAAATTTGAACTCGTTAATAAGAAGAAAACATGAATTCAACTCGTTACCAAAGAAAAACACAAATTTCTACTCGTTATAAAGGGAAAACACAAATTTCGGCGATGTCAACTCGTTATCCGGGAAAAAGCCTTTTTCCAGCAAGGACAACTTCGTTACCATATAAAAACACAAATTTGAACTCGTTAATATGATGAAAACATTAATTCAAACTCGTTACCAAAGATAAAACACAAATTTCTACTCATTATAAAGGGAAAACACCAATTTCCGGCGATGTCAACTCGTTATCAGGGAAAAAACCTTTTTCTGCATGGACAAATCGTTACCAGAGCAAAACACAAATTTGAACTCGTTAATAAGAAGAAAACATGAATTCGAACTCGTTACCAAAGAAAAAACACAAATTTCTACTCGTTATAAAGGAAAAAACACAAATTTCCGGCGATGTCAACTCGTTATCAGGGAAAAGCCTTTTTTCCACCAAGGACAACTCATTACCAGAGAAAAACCCTAATTTGAACTCGTTAATATGATGAAAACATGAATTCGAACTCGTTACCAAAGATAAAACACAAATTTCTACTCATTATAAAGGGAAAACACCAATTTCCGGCGATGTCAACTCGTTATCAGGGAAAAAACCTTTTTCTGCATGGACAAATCGTTACCAGAGAAAAACACAAATTTGAACTCGTTAATAAGAAGAAAACATGAATTCAAACTCGTTACCAAAGAAAAACACAAATTTCTACTCGTTATAAAGGGAAAAACACAAATTTCCGGCGATGTCAACTCGTTATCAGGGAAAAAGCCTTTTTCCAAGCAAGGACAACTCGTTACCAGAGAAAAACACTAATTTGAACTCATTAATATGATGAAAACATGAATTTGAACTCGTTACCAAAGATAAAACACAAATTTCTACTCATTATAAAGGGAAAACACCAATTTCCGGCGATGTCAACTCGTTATCAGGGAAAAAACCTTTTTTTGCATGGACAAATCGTTACCAGAGAAAAACACAAATTTGAACTCGTTAATAAGAAGAAAACATGAATTCAAACTCGTTACCAAAGTAAAAACTCAAACCTCTACTCGTTATAAAGGGAAAACACAAATTTCCGGCAATGTCAACTCGTTATCAGGGAAAAAGCCTTTTTCCATCGTTACCATATAAAAACACAAATTTGAACTCGTTAATGTGATGAAAACATGAATTTGAACTCGTTACCAAAGATAAAACACAAATTTCTACTCATTATAAAAGGAAAACACCAATTTCCGGCGATGTCAACTCGTTATCAAGGAAAAAACCTTTTTTCTGCATGGACAAATCGTTACCAGAGTAAAACACAAATTTGAACTCGTTAATAAGAAGAAAACATGAATTTGAACTCGTTACCAAAGAAAAAACACAAATTTCTACTCGTTATAAAGGAAAAACACAAATTTCCGGCGATGTCAACTCGTTATCAGGGAAAAAGCCTTTTTTCCACCAAGGACAACTCGTTACCAGAGAAAAAAACCTAATTTGAACTCGTTAATATGATGAAAACATGAATTCGAACTCGTTACCAAAGATAAAACACAAATTTCTACTCATTATAAAGGGAAAACACCAATTTCCGGCGATGTCAACTCGTTATCAGGGAAAAAAACCTTTTTCTGCATGGACAAATCGTTACCAGAGAAAAACACAAATTTGAACTCGTTAATAAGAAGAAAACATGAATTCGAACTCGTTACCAAAGAAAAAACACAAATTTCTTCTCGTTATAAAGGAAAAACACAAATTTCCGGCGATGTCAACTCGTTATCAGGGAAAAAGCCTTTTTTCCAGGAAGGACAACTCGTTACCAGAGAAAAACACTAATTTGAACTCGTTAATATGATGAAAACATGAATTTGAACTCGTTACCAAAGATAAAACACAAATTTCTACTCATTATAAAGGGAAAACACCAATTTCCGGCGATGTCAACTCGTTATCAGGGAAAAAACCTTTTTGCATGGACAAATCGTTACCAGAGAAAAACACAAATTTGAACTCGTTATTAAGAAGAAAACATGAATTCGAACTCATTACCAAAGAAATACTCAAACCTCTACTCGTTATAAAGGGAAAACACAAATTTCCGGCAATGTCAACTCATTACCATATAAAAACACAAATTTGAACTCGTTAATGTGATGAAAACATGAATTTGAACTCGTTACCAAAGATAAAACACAAATTTCTACTCATTATAAAGGGAAAACACCAATTTCCGGCGATGTCAACTCGTTATCAGGGAAAAAACCTTTTTTCTGCATGGACAAATCGTTACCAGAGTAAAACACTAATTTGAACTCGTTAATAAGAAGAAAACATGAATTCGAACTCGTTACCAAAGAAAAAACACAAATTTCTACTCGTTATAAAGGGAAAAACACAAATTTACGGCGATGTCAACTCGTTATCAGGGAAAAAGCCTTTTTCCACCAAGGACAACTCGCTACCAGAGAAAAACCTAATTTGAACTCGTTAATATGATGAAAACATGAATTCGAACTCGTTACGAAAGATAAAACACAAATTTCTACTTATTATAAAGGGAAAACACCAATTTCTGGCGATGTCAACTCATTATCAGAGAAAAAACCTTTTTTTCTGCATGGACAAATCGTTACCAGAGAAAAACACAAATTTGAACTCGTTAATAAGAAGAAAACATGAATTCGAACTCGTAACCAAAGAAAAAACACAAATTTCTACTCGTTATAAAGGGAAAAAGACAAATTTCCGGCGATGTCAACTCGTTATCAGGGAAAAACCCTTTTTTCCAGCAAGGACAACTCGTTACCAGAGAAAAACACTAATTTGAACTCATTGATATGATGAAAACATGAATTCGAACTCGTTACCAAAGATAAAACACAAATTTCTACTCATTATAAAGGGAAAACACCAATTTCCGGCGATGTCTACTCGTTATCAGGGAAAAAACCTTTTTTTTCAGCATGGACAAATCGTTACCAGAGCAAAACACAAATTTGAACTCGTTAATAAGAAGAAAACATGAATTCAAACTCGCTACCAAAGTAAAAACTCAAACCTCTACTCGTTATAAAGGGAAAACACAAATTTCCGGCAATGTCAACTCGTTATCAGGGAAAAAGCCTTTTTTCCAGCAAGGACAACTCGTTACCATATAAAAACACAAATTTGAACTCGTTAATGTGATGAAAACATGAATTTGAACTCGTTGCCAAAGATAAAACACAAATTTCTACTCATTATAAAGGGAAAACACCAATTTCCGGCGATGTCAACTCGTTATCAAGGAAAAAACCTTTTTTCTGCATGGATAAATCGTTACCAGAGTAAAACACAAATTTGAACTCGTTAATAAGAAGAAAACATGAATTTGAACTCGTTACCAAAGTAAAAACACAAATTTCTACTCGTTATAAAGGGAAAAACACAAATTTCCGGCTATGTCAACTCGTTATCAGGGAAAAAGCCTTTTTTCCACCAAGGACAAATCGTTACCAGAGAAAAACCCTAATTTGAACTCGTTAATATGATGAAAACATGAATTCGAACTCGTTACCAAAGATAAAACACAAATTTCTACTCATTATGAAGGGAAAACACCAATTTCCGGCGATGTCAACTCGTTATCAGGGAAAAAATCATTTTTCTGCATGGACAAATCGTTACCAGAGCAAAAAAAATCTTTGTACTCGTTAATAAGAAGAAAACATGAATTCGAACTCGTTACCAAAGAAAAAACAAAAATTTCTTCTCGTTATAAACGGAAAAACACAAATTTCGGCGATGTCAACTCGTTATCGTGGAAAAGCCTTTTTCCAGCAAGGACAACTTCGTTACTGGAGAAAAACACTAATTTGAACTCGTTAATATGATGAAAACATGAATTCGAACCCGTTACCAAAGATAAAACACAAATTTCTACTCATTATAAAGGAAAACACCAATTTCCGCGATGTCAACTCGTTATCGGGAAAAAATTGCCTCTTCACCACTCCACCACAAAACCAACGATCTTTCACACCTAACGAGATGCTTCATTGTCTTCAAGAGTTCTTTATAAAATAAAGAATGAATCAAAAAATGATTCGATTCGCGGCGGCTTGATTAGGATGATATAATCGGCGACTTGCGATCTTCAAGTGTGTATGCTTGATGTATCTTGAACACGAAATGCACTTGAAGAAAATAACTAGATCAAGAAATTTTAAGCTCGATAAGTTCAAAGAGGTGTTCTTCACTTCAAGATTGTTACTTAAAGTTTATCCAAAAATTCATCATCTTTTCTTGAGTTGAAAGTCTTCTATTTATAGGTAGGAATGCATGTGACTTGCATTTTAAATTCAAATGTGACCGTTCCTTGTATTTGTCCCATCTGCACTGCATTCTGTCACTATTCATAGGGTGACAATCATCGGGACTACTTTTTGACAATCTTGATCTGTCCCCCCCCTTTGACTTGTATCCAATGGACAAAAATAAGGATCATCCTAACGTCTTTTTAATCTTAGCCTTTGATTTTCTTGATAAGTCGAGGGTAGTTGGTTGTCCTTATTCATGTAATCTTCCAAAATAATCTTGAATAAATCGAGATATATATCGCCGAGCTTGTCGATCTGCTGAAGTATCAATCAGTCTGCTTGAACATCTTATTTTTGTTTGAAAAATAGAATGCAGCTGATTACTTTTATCTAACTTTTATTTGTGTAGTTAGATCACATCATTTTAATTGTAACTAAGTTCCAAACATCATCCAACTTGTGGAACTTAGACCTTCTACACAAGGCATATGTAATCGATTTAGGTCATCACAGACTTGCCTAAATTCGATTCCATATCCTTGACTTTAACTACTAAGTTTGATCCCTTAGCCTTCATTAATCGAGTTTGAACCCTCGGCCTTGATCTTGATCTTGGCGAGTTTCCAGACCGATCCATCGACCTATCTACCCTCATCGACCTGAGACCGATCTGGCGATAAACGATCGTGACCTTTTTACGATGCTTGTTTGATCAAACCTATTTATGAATCAAACTCTAATAAACCTATACATTTTATCTAGACATCTTTTGCCTTTGCACTATAACGGCTAGTATGGCACTCATCATCAAAACTAAGAAATAAGTCCAACAATTTCCCCCTTTTTGGTGATGATGCCACTACCTCACCTAATCAACAAAGCAAAAGATAAAAACAACAAGAACAAATTCAGTTATTTCTCATTATAAATAATTGTTCACAGATTTCTACAACTAGCATCAAAGAAAAAAAAATGTAAATATCTTTGATCTACTGTCTCTTCTCTCTCTCTCTTTCTCTTCTAGCCTTCTCGACTTGCTCTTGATAGGCTCGATCTCTTCTATCATTTGACTCATCCATTCATTCTCAATTAGTGTAAAATCAATATAAGAATTGACTTGTTTCCACCCAGTTCCATGCTTGAGCAGACAAGATTGATGTCATTCGCTCTGAATCCAAACCTCATATCTGACTCCTTGAATTCATCCAGTGAGTCCTTTGCCTTTGTAATAGGTAGCACCTTCTCACCTCTGCTACTCCTTCTACTTCTGTTGTTTGCCCTTAGAGCTTTGACTCTTGCTTCCCAAAATTTCAAACTCAAGAAAGAGTTAAGGCCTTCATGAAATCCCATATCATGGTAAGGTCTCCTTCTGTTATAAAATTCTTTCTTGTATTGTGACAGGAGATCATCAGTGAGTTGAACTCTGCCAGGTGCAGGTCTCCTGAAGGCATTTGTATCATCAATCCATCTTTTCTGTGCAAAGAGTCTTGCAGCCTCCTTTGCTGCAGCTGATTTGCCCTCTTCCCCCTTAGTGACATCATCAACAAAACGTGAGATGAGGCCATGAATAGCTTCCTGTGATACTATCACTCTGTGTAATTGACCTTCCATAGTTCCAGTTCTAGTATCAAGTGAAGTAATCCTTGATTGCAGGGTCTCCTCCAGTCTATTGATCCTTTCAGTAAATTTGGGATCGAGCACAAGAGAGTTGTTGTGCGTGCAAAGAACAAGCTCGGCCGATTTCAAAGAAGTTTGTCAAGTTTTTGATGAATGGATGTAAGTTGATCTTTCAAAAACTTGTCCTTCAGTGTGTTCCCTTGCTTGATATATTTTACATCATATATCAGATCATTCACAGCATTTTGAGTGGAAGCGAAGTTTGAAGCAATATGTCGGCCAGATTATCTGCTTTTCATTTACCGTAGACATCGATTCTTCAAATCTTCTTTCTTATCTCATCCCGATTGAGTCCTTAATCTGTTGCATATCATTTCTTACGAGTCCTCAACTCACTTAGTACTTCAACCGGCACTCCACTGGCCATTCTACTATCGGTAGATCCATCGGCAGCTCCTCAACTCTATATTGTGCTGTTGTCTGGCGATGACCATTGCTCTACTCATATCTCTCCCAACGAGGGAGGAGTCCTTCCTCAACCATTGCACCAAGAACATCTTCAAAGATAGGATCTTGTGCGGGTTCTTCAAGATCTTCTTCTTCTCCAAAAATTTGAAATTCTTCATCATTGTAGTCATAGTCCTGTGTTTGCTCATCCTCATTAACAGCGATCTGCGACTATCCTTCCCTCTGATGCCCTTGGATCCAAAGAGGCTCCACTACAAAGCCAGACCTCATCAACAACGGGGGTTTCCTCCATACCCAACTCGGTTCCAACCTTTGTCCAGTCTTTGTTTGAGACTCGGCACTGCACCTCCTGTTCCAACCTTTGTCCAGTCTTTGTTTGTACCTCAAAAACAACTGCATACCTCCTCTTCATTTCCCTGTGGATTAAATATGGCTTCATTATCCACTTGGAAACCTTCTGCATGACCAACCTTGGTCAGAATCATGGCAGTTTTGGTGAGAATTCCCTCAAAGTCAAATCCACTTTGATATTCAATGGATTCCTCAGAACTAGCACTTGGTTCACTAAAGTCAGTGGCCTTTTCTTCATCCAAATCAACATTCTGTACATCTTCAGGTTGTGCAGCAGGCTCTTCAACATGGAATGTAGCAGTTTCATCAACTAGCCTACCAGCACAAAATGTAATTCCCTCAGTGATTAGTGCTTCTAGATCATCCATGGTGAGATCTTGTAGATCCTCATCCATTTCTCCAAATCTCTTGGCCCTCGGCGAGACTTACCAATATCGATGGATCATGGTGCGGAAGGTTCATTTATCAATGCAGTCCCACTGCTTCCTCCTGGTCCGGAGGGGAAATCTCCTCTGGAGTCAGATGATGAGGAAGAATCATCATCTCCATCTCTTGGATCTCTGAACTTAATACCCTCCTCCTTCTGTTGCTCATCAAATAGATCCATCAGTCTGGATTGTAGCAGGGAGGTATCAACCAGATCCAGCAAGTTTTCTACTCCCAACTTATTAAAAGCCCATTCTTCAAAATCAGTCATTGGTTCAGCAGCTGGCTTTTGTCTCTTATAGAAACCAAACTTCCATTGAAAATAATCGGCAATTTGCTTTGAAGTTTGGGATCCACATACTCTTGATTTTCTTGTCTCTTTCACATGCCTTTCAAAGGGCATGAAAGATCTCAAACTCCAGTAGCTTTGACCTCCAAAGGTTCCAACAAGCGATTCATAGTTTCTTCTACAGAGATGTTTGAAAATCGCTTTGTGATTGTACATTTGTACTACTACTTCCATCTCAGATCACACTTGGTTCCCCACGACTTACATGCTCATCAAGCGGGTTAGCGTGATTCTTCCCCCGACTCGAATTCTTGCCAAATTTGCGGGGTCTTCAACCAAGTCTCCATCACCTCTTCAACCACCACAAAGAGTTCGAGTTCGGTTGGTTTCTTGTGGTTCTTCGATGGATACTACAAAGAGGCTCGAGGTCGATGAAGCTGCTGTACATCCTCTGATTGCTCAAAAACAACTGTTCGACATCGATCGTGAGACTTGATAACTTCTTCATTTGAGGAATCACTGATAACAAGCTGTGTGAATGATAGTTAGAGGCTCGGCCTCAACGACCTCTTCTTCCTCTTCTATTGGTGCTTCCTCTTGGACTCTTTGTTTTTCAAGATTCTCATTTCTTTTGCTTTACCATACTTCTTCTTTTTGGCAACCTCCTTCATCCTCTTGGATAGGGTTCATCATCATCATCATGTCTAGTAGATCTTCTCTTTCTACGATCTTCTTTCTGTTGTTCTGTCAGAATTTCAACAACAGTTCTTCTTCTTGCGGCTTCTGCAGGTCGGTAACCTCCACTTGACCCTCGGCCAGACTCAGCGATGCATCTTTGTTTCCTTTCTTGTTCTCTTTGACTTCAAGATTTACGTAATCTTCCTAACATCGGACTCTTTCTCTCTTTCCAGCGGTTTCTTTGGTGCGGCGGGTTTGATGGATATCTTCTTAGTTTGTTTGAACACGCTCACCACCACCAACATCACCGTCATCTCCATCATCATTATCACCAAAGAGGCTCTCCAAAGAACCTCTTCATCATCATCTAGTCCAGGAATCGCATGATCAATCTCCTTCTTGTATATCGGGTGATTTATGTCAAGCGGTTCAAGGTCGGGAACCTCTAGATGATTCAAAGCAGAGTCTGAACCATCAAACCTAGGGGTAAGGCCTTTGATTTCCTTTTCTTTAATTTGTCCTCCTTGGCTACTTTCTTCATATAATGAATGAAATAACCTCCCAATCAAATTTCATGCTTCGCAAATGATAATCATCGGCTCTATCTTGGGTCCGATAGAGTATCCATACCATAACAACTAGCCCAAGTATGTTCTTTGCAATGAGCTTGCTCGTGAGATTGTATTCGTTACCAATGTTTTTGCGATTGATGCTGGTATCGATTTGATAGTTGCATCTGTCTTGATCTCGATCTACAAAAGCCATCTTGTCCAATCCCATTGCTTGAGGATTGATGAACCATCAACAACTTCTTCAAAACCAAACACTTCTCTCAAAGAGATTGGAGGAGATTACAAGTTCCTCACCATTCACGGTGGTTTTGAATGCTTGATTCATTCTTCTATAACAATATTCTTCCGAAAATCAATAACATTGGTGTATGATATCGTTTCTAATCGATGTTGAGTTTGTTCTCCAGGCACCAAAACCTTCTTATTCTTCGACCTATATTAATAGCCAATTCGGTTCTGTTTGCATCAACAACATAGCCTCTTACACTTTGGCTTGATTCGATTTGAACTTCAACTCTTTCCGCCATTGAAATAAGAAAAAATGAAGAAGAGTTGCTCTCAAATCTATGTTCACACAAGTAGGATTTGCGAGATAAAGCGAAATTGCAAGTAGAGATTCTGGCATTGTATAACGATCGATTATATAGGCAATTGGGTAGTTGAAACTGTCATTGCACGCATATTGAGGTAACCACGATTAAATCTAATTAAATCTTTGTGTTGACACGTGGCCCATTACTCCTCCATAACGTTTGTAACCGTTGGATGGTTTAACTATGGTAATAAAAGATAGAATAAATATCCCGCCAAACCGCTTTTTGACCTAAATAACTTTGGTGAGTAAAGTTCTCTCCAAAGAGGTAAACCTCGTGAGTGCCTTCAGCATCTGGCGATAAGTAGGCTTCAAAGACTTCGCGATAAGAGTACTCTGCGATCCTTGTTTTCTTCTTGTTTTGTTCAATTGATAATACAAGATGAGGTTTAATACCAACGATCGATCATCAAGTGAGCTCACCCAACATGACAAAGACCAATCCCTTTAGCAACCTCATTTGCTCAATTGTCCAAACATAAGTACATGGAATTGTTGATACCAATGACTAATCTACTAAGTGAGCTCACCCAACATAGCAAAGACTAATCCCTTGGTGAATTCCAAAGATACAACTGCTTTGAATATCAGTCAATCTTTATAATTCCAAGTTCGATCCTTAATTTAGCAAATCTTTCACCATCAAGTGGTTTAGTGAAAATATCAACAAGTTGATCTTGATGGGGATGTATAGAACCACCACATCTTTCTTTTCAACATGATCTCTTATAAAATGATGCCTCACATCAATGTGTTTGGTTCTTGAGTGCAAAAGCAGATTTTACGTGATTGCAATTGCACTTGTGTTATCACACATAATTGGAATTTCCTTTTCTTCAATTCCATAATCCCTTAATTGTTGTCTTAGCCATAGTACTTGTGCACAACAACTTCCAGCAGCTATGTATTCAGCTTCAGCAGTGGAAGTTGAAATAGAATTATGTTTCTTGCTAAACCAGGAGACCAGTCTATTTCCCATTAACTGACAGGTTCCTGTGGTGCTTTTTCATCAATCTTGCATCCAAAGATAATCGAGAATCTGAGTAGGATATTACTTTGAAGCTTCCTTCCTTAGAATACCATATCCCTACTCCCAAAGTCTCTTTAATGTACTTGAGAACTCTCTTAACTGCACCTAAATGACTTTCTTTAGGTTTGGATTGAAATCTTGCACAAACACCTACAGCAAAGGATATATCAGTCTGTTTGGCGTTGAGTCACAATGAGATCGCCTATCATCCTTCAGTATAAGGTCCGATCAACATCTTTGCCTTCTTTATCTTCATCCAATCTGATGTTTGTACTCATAGGAGTTGAATTTTTAGTGCTGTTTTCCATACCAAATTTCTTCAGCAACTCTTTGGTATACTTGGTTTGATGAATGAAGATTCCATCTTTCATCTGTTTAACTTGCAATCCCAAAAAGTAATTCATTTCTCCCATCATACTCATTTTGAATTTGCTCTTCATTAGATTTGCAAACTTTTCACAAAGTAAATCATTTTCAGAACCAAAAATTATGTCATCCACATAAATTTGTACCAGCAGGGTGCTGTCCCCTCCACTGATTCTGAAAAGTGTCTTGTCAATGGTCCCTTTTGTAAAACCATTGTCCACCAAGAATTGAGATAGAGTCTCATACCAAGCTCTTGGTGCTTGCTTTAATCCATAAAGTGCTTTGTTGAGTCTATACACTTTATCTTCTTGATCTTTAACTTCAAATCCAGGAGGTTGCTGAACATACACTTCCTCCTCTAGGATACCATTCAAAAATGCACTCTTGACATCCATTTGATATACTTTGAAGTTCTTAAATGCAGCATGTGCCAAGAATAGTCTGATAGCTTCCAATCTTGCAACAGGTGCATATGTCTCATCCAAATCTATTCCTTCTGCTTGAGAATAGCCTTTTGCAACTAGTCTGGCCTTATTTCTTACAATGGTACCAGATTCATCAAGTTTATTCCTGTATACCCATTTAGTACCAATGATATTTGCATGACTTGGCCTTTAAACTAGTGTCCAAACTTGATTTCTTTCAAATTCATTTAATTCTTCTTGCATAGCAATTATCCAATCTGGATCTGAAATTGCTACTTCAACAACTTTAGGTTCCATTTGAGATAGGAAACAAGTAAACATAGCTTCCAGTTGTCTTCTAGTTCTTACACCTTGCTGTACATTGCCAATAACTTGTTCAAGGGGTGATTCCTTAACCATTGTGGATTTTGGTTAATTTGATTATCGTGAACCTCATCTTGATGGGAATCTGCTGTGTAGCTTCTTCTACGAGGGGTTCAAGCGAGATCCTTGTACTACATCGATTGTTGCATCGATAATATTATTAACGAGGGTGCTCAGCGAGGCGATGATCGAGAACTTTTCAAGTCATTGAATCTTTCCAAAACTTCAACACAATCTGGATCAGTGACTTGTTGATTCTCAGCAGGTTCACACTCTTTATCTTCCATACCAGTAAACTTAGGTTCATCAAACACAACATGGATTGTTTCTTCATGTTTCAGTGTTCTTTTGTTCAGTACCCTGAATGCTCTGCTGACTGAAGAATATCCTAAGAAGATTCCTTCATCTGATTTTGGTTGGAATGTTTTTAAATGTACTTTATGATTTAGAATAAAACATTTGCTTCCAAATGGGTGAAAATAGGATATGTTAGGTATCCTTCCATTCCAGATCTCATAAGGTGTCTTGACTTCTTCTTGTTTCTTGATGTTCTGCTTTGTGTATAGCATGTTGTATTTATTGCTTGATTTCAATATCTTTCGTAGCAATGCTTCACAAATCATTGTTCTTCCCGCTTCCTTTAATGTCCTGTTTCTTCTTTCAAAGAACCCCATTTTGCCGAGGTGTACCAAGAAAGAACAAGTTGATGAAGTACACCATTCACATTCACAATATTCTCTTATAACTTTGTTGAGAAATTCAATTACCACTGATCCGATCTTATCTTTATGATTGTTAAACTTTTCTCATTTTGTAATCTCTTCAAAAGATTAGGCATGCTTTGAAGTGTTTCACTTTTCTTGTTCATGAATATCACCCAAGTGTATCTAGAGTAATCATCCACAACCACTAGGGTATACTTCTTTCCTGTTACACTTGTTGGAGTTATTGGTCCAAAAAGATCCATGTGCATCAGCTCCAACACTCTATTAGTTGATTGTTTAGTCTTTGATTTGAAACTTGACTTTATCTGTTTACCTTGCTGAGAAGCATCACATATAGCATCCTTCTTGAATGTGATCTCAGGTAAACCAACCACCAGTTTCTTCTTTACCAACCGATTAATATCATCAAAGTTTAAGTGATTTAACTTCTTGTGCCATAACCAATTGAGTTCGATTTGGTATGCACAATCAGTGAGTTCTGGAGCTGCGATGAGACCAATCCACAACATACATGTTCATTGCCTTCTACCAGCAAAGTACAACTTGATCACCTCTTTCACTAATGACAATACAATTGTTTTTGTCAAAAGTGACCTTGTATCCCATATCACGTAAATTGTCCAGGTGCTCGACAAGTTGTAATCCAGTCCTTCCACATATGCAACATTCTTGATTGTAAGTCCATTTCGATAAGTGTGCCATATCCTCTTGTATAACCAGTGTATTTTTGTTGCCAAAATTCACCCTTGGACCATCTTTTGCCACAAAGTTTGATAGACAGTGTTTATTCTTTGTCATGTATGCGAACATCCACTTGTCAAAGTACCGGACACCCTACAAAACAAAGTTAATGCATTTTAGGTACCCAAACTGTTTGGGTCCATGGTGGTCGATGGCAAGCATGACCCTTGGTATGTTTCCATAAGGTCTTCTCTAAATGTGTCATACTTTGTTCATACTTTGGTTCATACATGTATTCCACACATCCATAGGTTCTAACAGTAGGTTGTGTAGGAACCACATATGTTTTCTGGCCTTTTGGTACATAATGCTGTTTGAAATGATTCTTGTTGTTAGAAACATTTGCATAACCATAGGTGTGCTGTCTGTTATGAACAGCCCTATAATAAGGAGTCCGCTGAGGTCTCTGTTGAGGTCTTGTAAAGGTCCTCTGCTGAGCCCTTTGCTGATTCCATTGCATAGGTTTTACCCTAGCAGTATGGTTATACTTACTGTCTCTAGCATTAGATGCAGGAATATTCCAATCATCATCAATAGGGAACAGTCTACCTTTCCCCCTGAGATAAGTATCCCTTGAATGATCAACATTTTTGGATTTAGGATTCTTATCCTTGGAATATTTCTGTTTCTTTTCCTTTTGTGGTCCAGCAGACTTGGTAGCAGGTCTGCTATCAGCAGGCTTAGAAGGCACATCAGTCCTATTTTTGGATTTATTCTTTTTACTAGGAGCTGTTGACTTCTTAGACTTCTGATTTTGCTTCCTTGAAGCATTCTCATTAGGTTTTACTGCTTCAGCAACCTTACTGGGAGTTGGATCTAGTGCAGGTACAAACTTAGGACCAATTCTGGTACTAGGTTCAGTAACTTTACTGGATCCACTCTTGTTAGATTGCTGAGTTCCAAATCCAAGCCCTGTTCTATCACCATAAGGCTTTCCAGATTTGTATGCAGCTGAGGAACAAGATGGTTCAGCAGATTCGAAATTGCTCTTTGGATATTCAAAGCAGACTTATCTTGATTCTGTCAACATCCTTTCCTTACCTTTGAGAACTCTTAATTCAAATTTTCAATCTTCCAACTTCCAATTCAAGAGCTTCTTTTTCAGCCTTCACAACCTCATAACCAGATTGTATTATCCTCAGTTGATTAAGGATGGTATCCAAAGTCTCATTGTTGTCAGAATTTCTAGGATTTGAACCACAAGTTGATTCACAATCACTTCCAGCAGAGTGTTTATAGATCTGATGTTGTATACCTCCTCAAGTTTCATCCATATTGGCCATCAAAGCATAATCCTCCATATCGGCAACAAGTCTTTGTCATCTGATATTTATTTCCTTTTTGATTCCACTTCATATCCTGATTCATCTTCAAGGAACCATAGCCTTCTTGCCATGTCTTCTCTGTTGACTCTTGGTCTTGATGAGTCCGGACAATCGGTCTAAAATGTCCAGGCTTCTTGCGGTTGAAGCAAAGATAATCGAGTTCCTTGCCTGTTTTAACTCGGGACGATCAGTCAAAGTGTCACTGGTTTCTTGCAATGAAAGCATAGATAGTCATTGTCTTTCTTTGGTTCTTCTTTCCTTCTTTCAGTAGGCCTCTTTGTGAAATTTCTTGTAGGGGCCTTTCCAGTCTTCATCATTCTGATTTTCTTGCTCAGTAGGGCAATCTGCTCTTGCATCTCATCCAAAGATATCATCCTGTCCTCTCCGATGCTTCTTCATGATGTGAAGCAGCCAATGCAGATGGTTTTGGCTCTTCCTTTTCGATCCTCGGTACAAGCTTCTTGCTAAATTCATAAGCCTTGAGATCTCAAAACAATTTGAAGGTATCTTCTTCATGCAACTTCCTCATTTCTTCAATTGCAGTTACCTTCATTTTCCAAACATCTCTTGCAGGTAGAGCTTCCAAGATTTTGGTGTTTATTTCCTCCTTTGAATAACTTACACTCAGCAGGGTAAGTTCATCCATAGATAGCATTGAATCTTGATTCCATTTGCTCAATGGTTTCATTTAGCGACATCTTGAACTTTTCAAACCTTTTACGCCACACACCAGATTTTATTCTTCTTTATTGCATCGGTGCCTTCACAGGATCAAGTGTATCTTGTCCCAAAGTTCCTTAGCGGCTTTGCAATCTTTGACCTTCATGTACATGTTGCTATCCAAAGTTCTATAAATGATATCAATAGCAATGTTGTTGAGGTTTGCTCTTTTCTATCTTACGCATTCCATTCTCTTTTTCGTTTAGGAATGTACTCGGTTGTATCACCCACCTTTATTCTTTGCCTTTGTAATTTCCATGGTCCATCGCTTAGTACATCCATCATCTCATAATGAGTTGCAACAAGGTATGCCTGCATTCGACGTTTATACTCATCAAATCTATCAAGAGAACACATCAACATTGTTCTAGCATACTGTGTGTTATCCATGATGCAAGTTTTTGAAAATCAGTAACTTGAAAGAAAGTTTTAAAGAATTTTCACAAGCACAACAAGTAGGATTCCTTGAGCGTAATCTTGCTCGATACCAATTGTTGGTCCTTTGAAAAGGCTTTGGTTAAGTTTAGAGGGGGGAATAAACTTAACACTTAAAACTTTGGAGTTAACAAATTCTGCAACTTCATGATGCGATACTTCAGAGTCTCTTTGAGACTTCGATGAGTCTGGCGATAAATGATGAGTCTCATGGACGATTCGATTTCTTTGAATTTGTGCAATGAAAAATATCAAAATTAAGCCTTGTTACTTGTTGTTAAATATGATACTAAGTATTAGATACTCATTAGTGCGGTGTGTGTGATTTGATTTGCTAGATTCAAGAGTTGATGAGTGAAATAAAACAAGTGCGAAAAAGTAAAAGCGAAAAGTAAGTAGGCGATTTTTATAGTGGTTCGGTGATGTAATCACTGTCGTCCACTCTTCTCTGTGATGTTGGAGGAAATTCACTAGAGATCTTTGATGTAGCTGTTACAAAGATTCCTAAGTTGTTTGTCCTTCACCAATGACTATGGCTTCACAAACTGGCCAAAGAGCAGGTAGGATTGTTTGCTCCCGAGTCTTCCACTGTCCTTGAAGGGTAGAATCGCCTCTTCACCGGCTCTCCACCACAAACCAACAGTCTTTCACACCTAACGATGCTTCACTGTCTTCAAGAGTTCTTTATAAAATAAAGAATGAATCAAATAAATGATTCGATTGCGGCGGCTTGATTAGGATGATATAATCGGCACTTACGGTCTTCAAGTGTGTATGCTTGATGTAGCTTGAACACGAATGCACTTGAAGAAAATAACTAGATCGGTAGCCTTAAGCTCGAGTAAGTTCAAAGCAGGTGTTCTTCACTTCGATATTGTTACTTAAAGTTTATCCAAAATTCATCATCTTTTCTTGAGTTGAAAGTCTTCTATTTATAGGTAGGAATGCATGTGACTTGCATTTTAAATTCAAATGTGACCGTTCCTTGTATTTGTCCCATCTCAGACTTGCGATGTCATCACTATTCATAGGGGTCGACAATCGCTCGGACTACTTTTTGACAAAGATCGATCTGTCCACCCCTTTGACTTGTATCCAATGGACAAAAATAAGGATCATCCCAACGTCTTTTTAATCTTAGCCTTTGATTTCCTTGATAAGTCAGAGGTAGTTGGCTGTCCTTATTCATGTAATCTTCCAAAATAATCTTGAATAAATCGAGATATATATCAGCAGGCTTGTCAGTCTGCTGAAGTATCAATCAGTCTGCTGAACATCTTATTTTTGTTTGAAAAATAGAATGCAGCTGATTACTTTTATCTAACTTTTATTTGTGTAGTTAGATCACATCATTTTAATTGTAACTAAGTTCCAAACATCATCCAACTTGTGGAACTTAGACCTTCTACACAAGGCATATGTAATCAGTTTAGGTCATCACAGACTTGCCTAAATTCTGATTCCATATCCTTGACTTTAACTACTAAGTTTGATCCCTTAGCCTTCATTAACTGAGTTTGAACCCTCACCTTCGATCTTGATCTTGGCAAGAGTTCCGGACCGATCCATCGACCTATCTACCCTCTCGACCTAGACCATCTGGCGATAAGCAATCAACGACCTTTTACGATGCTTGTTTGATCAAACCTATTTATGAATCAAACTCTAATAAACCTATACATTTTATCTAGACATCTTTTGCCTTTGCACTATAACAAATAGTATGGCACTCATCATCAAAACTAAGAAATAAGTCCAACAATTTCCCTTTTTTGGTGATGATGCCACTACCCTCACCTAATCAACCAAGCAAAAGATAAAAACAACAATGAGAACAAATTCATTTATTTCTCATTATAAATAATTGTTCACAAGATATTCTGATCTAGCATCAAAGAAAGATAAAAAAATATAAATATCTTTGATCTCATCTCTTCTTCTCTCTTTCTCTTCTAGCCTTCTCACTTTGCTCTTGATAGGCTCGATCTCTTCTATCATTTGACTCATCCATTCATTCTCAATTAGTGTAAAATCAATATAAGAATTGACTTGTTTCCACAGGGCTTCATGCTTCAGCAGACAAGATTGATGTCATTCACTCTGAATCCAAACCTCATATACAGACTCCTTGAATTCATCCAGTGAGTCCTTTGCCTTTGTAATAGGTAGCACCTTCTCACCTCTCTCTACTCCTTCTACTACACATTGTTTGCCCTTAGAGCTTTGACTCTTGCTTCCCAAAATTTCAAACTCAAGAAATAGTTAAGGCCTTCATGAAATCCCATATCATGGTAAGGTCTCCTTCATTATAAAATTCTTTCTTGTATTGTGACCGAGATCATCGGTGAGTGAACTCTGCCAGTGTAGGTCTCCCGAAGGCATTTGTATCATCAATCCATCTTTTACGTGCAAAGAGTCTTGCGGCCTCCTTTGTCGCGGAATGATTTGCCCTCTTCCCCTTAGTGACATCATCAACAAAGCGTGAGATGAGGCCATGAATAGCTTCTGGGATACTATCACTCACATGTAATTGACCTTCCATAGTTCCAGTTCTAGTATCAAGTGAAGTAATCCTTGATTGCGAGGTCTCCTCCGGTCTATTGATCCTTTCAAGAAATTTGGGATCGAGCACAAGAGTTGTTGTGCGAATGAGGCTCAAAGAGATTTAAAACAAGTTTGTCAAGTTTTTGATGAATGGATGTAATTTGATCTTTCAAAAACTTGTCCTTCATGTGTGTTCCTTGCTTGATATATTTTACATCATATATCGATCATTCACGAGATTTTGAGTGGAAGCGAAGTTTGAAGCAAATTTGTGTCGTGAGATTGTCTGCTTTTCATTTACCGAGACATCGCTTCTTCAAATCTTCTTTCTTATCTGTCGATTGAGTCCTTAATCATTGCATATCATTTCTTACAACCTCAACTCACTTAGTACTTCAACCGGCACTCCACTCGGCCATTCTACTATCAGTAGATCCATCGTGAGCTCCTCAACTCTATATTGTGCCTGTTGTCTGCTGATGACCATTGCTCTACTCATATCTCTCCCAGCAGGGGGAGGTCCTTCCTCAACCATTGCACCAAGAACATCTTCAAAGATAGGATCTTGTGCAGGTTCTTCAGCATCTTCTTCTTCTCCAAAAATTTGAAATTCTTCATCATTGTAGTCATAGTCCAGCAGCTGCTCATCCTCATTAACAGCAGTCTGCTGACTATCCTTCCCTAATGTGCCCTTGGATCCAGCAGGCTCCACTACAGCAGCCTCATCAACAACAGGGGTTTCCTCCATACCCAACTCTGGTTCCAACCTTTGTCCAGGTTCTGTTTGAGACTCAGCAGCCTGTACCTCCTGTTCCAACCTTTGTCCAGTCTTTGTTTGTACCTCAAAGAAACTTGTACCTCCTCTTCAATTTCCTGTGGATTAAATATGGCTTCATTATCCACTTGGAAACCTTCTGCATGACCAACCTTGGTCAGAATCATGGCAGTTTTGGTGAGAATTCCCTCAAAGTCAAATCCACTTTGATATTCAATGGATTCCTCAGAACTAGCACTTGGTTCACTAAAGTCAGTGGCCTTTTCTTCATCCAAATCAACATTCTGTACATCTTCAGGTTGTGCAGCAGGCTCTTCAACATGGAATGTAGCGCTTTCATCAACTAGCCTACCAAAGACAAAATGTAATTCCCTTTAGTGATTAGTGCTTCTAGATCATCCATGGTGAGATCTTGTAGATCCTCATCCATTTCTCGATCTCTTGGCCTCGGCAGACTTACCAATATCGATGGAATTTGTTTGGCGCGAAGGTTCATTTATCAATGCAGTCCCACTGCTTCCTCCTGGTCCGGGGGAAATCTCCTCCGAGTCGGATGATGAGGAAGAATCATCATCTCCATCTCTTGGATCTCTGAACTTAATACCCTCCTCCTTCTGTTGCTCATCAAATAGATCCATCAGTCTGGATTGTAGCAGGGAGGTATCAACCAGATCCAGCAAGTTTTCTACTCCCAACTTATTAAAAGCCCATTCTTCAAAATCAGTCATTGGTTCAGCAGCTGGCTTTTGTCTCTTATAGAAACCAAACTTCCATTGAAAATAATCAGCAATTTGCTGAAGTTTGGGATCCACATACTCTTCAGTTTTCTTGCTCTCTTTCACATGCCTTTCAAAGGGCATGAAAGATCTCCTGGGAGCAGCTCCAGTAGCTTGTTGACCTCCAAAGGTTCCAACAAGCAGATTCATAGTTTCTTCTACAGATGTTTGAAAATCAAAGAGTTCTTGTGATTGTACATTTGTACCTACTACTTCCATCTCAGATCACACTTGGTTCCCCACGACTTACATGCTCATCGGCAGGTTAGCAAAGCAGATCGCTCTTCCCCCTGAATTCTTGCCAAATTTGCAGGGTCTTCAACCAAGTCTCCAATCACCTCTTCAACCACCACAAGCGAGTTCGAGTTCGGTTGTTTGTTTGTGGTTCTTCATGAATACTACAAAGAGGCTCAGGTCGTGAGAGATCATTGTACATCCTCTACAGATTGCTCAAAAACAACATGTTCAACATCAGTAGACTTGATAACTTCTTCATTTGAGGAATCACTGATAACAACTGGTGGAATGATAGTTAGAGGCTCAGCCTCAACAGCCTCTTCTTCCTCTTCTACTGGTGCTTCCTCTTGGACTCTTTGTTTTTTCAAGATTCTCATTTCTTTTGCTTTACCATACTTCTTCTTTTTGGCAACCTCCTTCATCCTCTTGGATAGGGGTTCATCATCATCATCATGTCTAGTAGATCTTCTCTTTCTACGATCTTCTTTCTGTTGTTCTCATTGAATTTCAACAATAGCTTCTTCTTGCGCTTCTGACAGCAGGTCGGTAACCTCCACTTGACCTCAAGTGACTCTCGGCATCATGTCTTTGTTTCCTTTCTTGTTCTCTTTGACTTCAAGATTTCTGTAATCTTCCTAACATCAAGACTCTTTCTCTTTCCAAATAGCTTTTCTTTGGTGCAAGAGAGTTTGATGGATATCTTCTTAGTTTGCTAAACCTTGCTCACCACCAAAGATCACCGTCATCTCCATCATCATTATCACCAAGAGGCTCTCCAAAGAACCTCTTCATCATCATTTAGTCCAGAATCGCATGATCAATCTCCTTCTTGTATCCGGGTGATTTATGTCAATCGTTCAAGGTCGGGAACCTCCAGGATGATTCAAGCAGAGTCCGAACCATCAAACCTAGGGTAAGGCCTTTGATTTCCTTTTCTTTAATTTGTCCTCCTTGGCTACTTTCTTCATATAATGAATGAAATAACCTCCCCAATCAAATTTCATGCTTCTGCAAATGATAATCATCAGCTCTATCTTGGGTCCTGATAGAGTATCCATACTGCCAACTAGCCCAAGTATGTTCTTTGCAATGAGCTTGCTCAAATGATTGTATTCGTTACCAACGTTTTTGCGCTTGATGCAGGTAATCGATTTGATAGTTGCATCTGTCTTGATCTCGATCTACAAAAGCCATCTTGTCCAATCCCATTGCTTCAGGATTGATGAACCATCAACAACTTCTTCAAAACCAAACACTTCTCTCAGCAGATTGGAGGAGATTACAAGTTCCTCACCATTCACAGTGGTTTTGAATGCTTCAGTTCATTCTTCTATAACAATATTCTTCCAGAAATCAATAACATTGGTGTATGATATCGTTTCTAATCTGATGTTGAGTTTGTTCTCCAGGCCTGCAAACCTTCTTATTCTTCGACCTATATTAATAGCCAATTCGGTTCTGTTTGCATCAACAACATAGCCTCTTACACTTTGGCTTGATTCGATTTGAACTTCAACTCTTTCCGCCATTGAAATAAGAAAAAGATGAAGAAGAGTTGCTCTCAAATCTGTGTTCACACAAGTAGGATTTGCAGAGATAAAGCAGAAATTGCAAGTAGAGATTCTGCTGTACAACAGTCTGATTATATAGACAGTGGGTAGTTGAAACTGTCATTGCACGTACATTGAGGTAACCACGATTAAATCTAATTAAATGCTGTGTTGACACGTGGCCCATTACTCCTCCATAACGTTTGTAACCGTTGGATGGTTTAACTATGGTAATAAAAGATAGAATAAATATCCCGCCAAACTGCTTTTTGACCTAAATAACTTTGACTGAGTAAAGTTCTCTCCAAAGGTAAACCTCAATAGGTGCCTTCAAGCATCTGGCGATAAGTAGGCTTCAGCAGACTGGCGATAAAGTACTCTCACGATCCTTGTTTTCTTCTTTGTTTTGTTCAATTGATAATACAAGATGAGGTTTAATACCAACGATCGATCATCAAGTGAGCTCACCCAACATGACAAAGACCAATCCCTTAGAAACCTCATTTGCTCAATTGTCCAAACATAAGTACATGGAATTGTTGATACCAATGACTAATCCGCTAAGTGAGCTCACCCAACATAGCAAAGACTAATCCCTTGGTGAATTCCATACAACTCTTTGAATATCACCAATCTTTATAATTCCAAGTTCAATCCTTAATTTAGCAAATCTTTCACCACAAGTGGTTTAGTGAAAATATCAGCAAGTTGATCTTCAGTAGGGATGTATAGAACCACCACATCTTTCTTTTCAACATGATCTCTTATAAAATGATGCCTCACATCAATGTGTTTGGTTCTTGAGTGCAAAACAGGATTTTCTGTGATTGCAATTGCACTTGTGTTATCACACATAATTGGAATTTCCTTTTCTTCAATTCCATAATCCCTTAATTGTTGTCTTAGCCATAGTACTTGTGCACAACAACTTCCAAAGAAATATGTATTCAAATTCGAAAGAGTGGAAGTTGAAATAGAATTATGTTTCTTGCTAAACCAGAGACCAGTCTATTTCCCATTAACTCGATTGTGTTCTGTGGTGCTTTTTCATCAATCTTGCATCCAAAGATAATCGAAACTGAGTAGGATATTACTTTGAAGCTTCCTTCCTTAGAATACCATATCCCTACTCCCAAAGTCTCTTTAATGTACTTGAGAACTCTCTTAATCGCACTCTAAATGACTTTCTTTAGGTTTGGATTGAAATCTTGCACAAACACCTACAAAGAAAGGATATATCAGTCTCACTGGCAATGAAGGTACAAAGAGATCGCCTATCATCCTTCTCAGATAAGGTCCGATCAACATCTTTGCCTTCTTTATCTTCATCCAATCTGATGTTTGTACTCATAGGAGTTGAATTTTTAGTCTTTGTTTTCCATACCAAATTTCTTCAAAGAACTCTTTGGTATACTTGGTTTGATGAATGAAGATTCCATCTTTCATCTGTTTAACTTGCAATCCCAAAAAGTAATTCATTTCTCCCATCATACTCATTTTGAATTTGCTCTTCATTAGATTTGCAAACTTTTCACAAAGTAAATCATTTTCAGAACCAAAAATTATGTCATCCACATAAATTTGTACCAAAGCAGGTGTTGTCCCCTCCACTCGATTCTCGAAAAGTGTCTTGTCAATGGTCCTTTTGTAAAACCATTGTCCACCAAGAATTGAGATAGAGTCTCATACCAAGCTCTTGGTGCTTGCTTTAATCCATAAAGTGCTTTGTTGAGTCTATACACTTTATCTTCTTGATCTTTAACTTCAAATCCAGGAGGTTGCTGAACATACACTTCCTCCTCTAGGATACCATTCAAAAATGCACTCTTGACATCCATTTGATATACTTTGAAGTTCTTAAATGCAAATGTGTGCCAGAATAGTCCGATAGCTTCCAATCTTGCAACAGTGCATATGTCTCATCCAAATCTATTCCTTCCGCTTGAGAATAGCCTTTTGCAACTAGTCCGGCCTTATTTCTTACAATGGTACCAGATTCATCAAGTTTATTCCTCAGATACCCATTTAGTACCAATGATATTTGCATGACTTGGCCTTTAAACTAGTGTCCAAACTTGATTTCTTTCAAATTCATTTAATTCTTCTTGCATAGCAATTATCCAATCTGGATCTGAAATTGCTACTTCAACAACTTTAGGTTCCATTTGAGATAGGAAACAAGTAAACATAGCTTCCAGTTGTCTTCTAGTTCTTACACCTTGCTGTACATTGCCAATAACTTGTTCAGCAGGGTGATTCCTTAACCATTGTGGATTTTGGTTAATTTGATTATCAGGAACCTCATCTTTAGTGGGGTCTGCTGTAGCTTCTTCTACAGGGGGTTCAGCAGATCCTTGTACTGCATCAGTTGTTGCATCAGTAATATTATTAACAGGGTGCTCAAAGAGGGGTGATTTAACTTTTCAAGTCATTGAATCTTTCCAAAACTTCAACACAACTGGATCGACTTGTTGATTCTCAAGTGAGTTCACACTTTTATCTTCCATACCAAGAAACTTAGGTTCATCAAACACAACATGGATTGTTTCTTCATGTTTCAGTGTTCTTTTGTTCAGTACCCTGAATGCTCTGCTGACTGAAGAATATCCTAAGAAGATTCCTTCATCTGATTTTGGTTGGAATGTTTTTAAATGTACTTTATGATTTAGAATAAAACATTTGCTTCCAAATGGGTGAAAATAGGATATGTTAGGTATCCTTCCATTCCAGATCTCATAAGGTGTCTTCAGCAGCTTCTTGTTTACTGATGTTCTGTTTTGTGTATAGCATGTTGTATTTACTGCTTCAGCCCAATATCTTTCAGGTAGCAATGCTTCACAAATCATTGTTCTTCCTGCTTCCTTTAATGTCCTGTTTCTTCTTTCAGCAACCCCATTTTGCTGAGGTGTACCAGAAGCAGCAAGTTGATGAAGTACACCATTCTGTTCACAATATTCTCTTATAACTTTGTTGAGAAATTCAGTACCCTGATTTGATCTTATCTTTATGACTGTTAAACTTTTCTCATTTTGTAATCTCTTCAAAAGATTAGGCATGCTTTGAAGTGTTTCACTTTTCTTGTTCATGAATATCACCCAAGTGTATCTAGAGTAATCATCCACAACCACTAGGGTATACTTCTTTCCTGTTACACTTGTTGGAGTTATTGGTCCAAAAAGATCCATGTGCATCAGCTCCAACACTCTATTAGTTGATTGTTTAGTCTTTGATTTGAAACTTGACTTTATCTCACTTACCTTGGCGACAAGCATCACATATAGCATCCTTCTTGAATGTGATCTCGTGTAAACCAACCACCGCTTTCTTCTTTACCAACCGATTAATATCATCAAAGTTTAAGTGATTTAACTTCTTGTGCCATAACCAATTGAGTTCAGATTTGGTATGCACAATCAGCAGTGTTTCGAATCGCATGACCAATCCACAACATACATGTTCTGTTGCCTTCTACCAAAGCAAGTACAACTTGATCACCTCTTTCACTAATGACAATACAATTGTTTTTTGTCAAAAGTGACCTTGTATCCCATATCACGTAATTGTCCAAAGGCTCAAAGAAGTTGTAATCCAAATCCTTCCACATATGCAACATTCTTGATTGTAAGTCCATTTCTCGATAAGTGTGCCATATCCTCTTGTATAACCAGTGTATTTTTGTTGCCAAAATTCACCCTTGGACCATCTTTTGCCACAAAGTTTGATAGACAAAGGCTTATTCTTTGTCATGTGTCCGAACATCCACCGTCAAAGTTCCGGACACCCTACAAAACAAAGTTAATGCATTTTAGGTACCCAAACCTATTTGGGTCCATGGTGGTCGATGGCAAGCATGACCCTTGGTATGTTTCCATAAGGTCTTCTCCTAAATGTGTCATACTTTGGTTCATACTTTGGTTCATACATGTATTCCACATCCATAGGTTCTAACAAAGGGTTGTGTAGGAACCACATATGTTTTCCGGCCTTTTGGTACATAATGTCGCTTTTGAAATGATTCTTGTTGTTAAAACATTTGCATAACCATAGGTGTGTCAGCTCTGTTATGAATGTACTTCTATAATAAGAGTCTGGCCGAGGTCTCTGCCGAGGTCTTGTAAAGGTCCTCTCACGAGCCCTTTGTCGATTCCATTGCATAGGTTTTACCCTAGCAGTATGGTTATACTTACTGCCTCTAGCATTAGATGCGCAGAATATTCCAATCATCATCAGAGAGAACAGTCTACCTTTCCCACGAGATAAGTATCCCTTGAATGATCAACATTTTTGGATTTAGGATTCTTATCCTTGGAATATTTCTGCTTCTTTTCCTTTGTGGTCCAAAGAGACTTGGTAGCAGTGTCCATATCAACAGACTTAGAAGGCACATCACCCTATTTTTGGATTTATTCTTTTACTAGAGTCGTTGACTTCTTAGACTTGATTTTGCTTCCTTGAAGCATTCTCATTAGGTTTTTGCGCTTCAAAGAATCTTATCGGGAGTTGGATCTAGTGCGGTACAAACTTAGGACCACCTGCGTACTAGTTCAATAACTTTACCGGATCCACTCTTGTTAGATTGCCGAGTTCCAAATCCAAGCCCTGCTCTATCACCATAAGGCTTTCCAGATTTGTATGCAAATGAGGAACAAGATGGTTCAAAGAGATTCGTGGGTCTGCTGGATATTCAAAGCAGACTTATGCCGATTCTCGTCCAACATCCTTTTCCTTACCTTTGAGAACTCTTAATTCAAATTTTCAATCTTCCAACTTCCAATTCAAGAGCTTCTTTTCACCCTCTTCACAACCTCATAACCAGATTGTATTATCCTCGCTTGATTAAGGATGGTATCCAAAGTCTCATTGTTGTCGAATTTCTAGGATTTGAACCACAAGTTGATTCACAATCACTTCCAGCAGGAGTGTTTATAGATACAAAGTGTTGTATACCTCCTCGCTTTCATCCATATTGGCCATCAAAGCATAATCCTCCATATCGCTGAATTCTAGTCTTTGTGTCATCCGATTCATTTCCTTTTTCAGATTCCACTTCATATCCTCGATTCATCTTCAAAGAACCATAGCCTTCTTGCCATGTCTTCTCTGTTGACTCTTGGTCTTCATGAGTCCGACAATCAGTCTAAAATGTCCAGCTTCTTGCGCTTGAAGCAAAGATAATCGTGTTCCTTGCCTTGTTTTAACTCGGGACGATCAGTCCAAGTGTCCTGGTTTCTTGCAATGAAAGCATAGATAGTCATTGTCTTTCTTTGGTTCTTCTTTCCTTCTTTCAATGAGGCCTCTTTGTGAAATTTCTTGTAGGGCCTTTCCATCTTCATCATTCTCGATTTTCTTGCTCAAGAGGGCAATCTGCTCTTGCATCTCATCCAGCATATCATCCTGTCCTCCTGATGCTTCTTCATGATGTGAAGCAGCCAATGCAGTGGTTTTTGGCTCTTCCTTTTCAGTCTCAGGTACAAGCTTCTTGCTAAATTCATAAGCCTTGAGATCTCAAAACAATTTGAAGGTATCTTTCTTCATGCAACTTCCTCATTTCTTCAATTGCGCTTACCTTCATTTTCCAAACATCTCTTGCAGTAGAGCTTCCAAGATTTTGGTGTTTATTTCCTCCTTTGAATAACTTACACTCTCAGCAGGTAAGTTCATCCAAGATATAGCATTGAATCTTGATTCCATTTGCTCAATGGTTTCATTTAGCAAAGATCTTGAACTTTTGAAACCTTTTTCGCCACACCGATTTTATTCTTCTTTATTGCATCGGTGCCTTCACAGCAGATCAAGTGTATCTTGTCCCAAAGTTCCTTAGCGCTTTGCAATCTTTGACCTTCATGTACATGTTGCTATCCAAAGTTCTATAAATGTTATCAATAGCAATGTTGTTGAGGTTTGCTCTTTTTCTATCTTCTCGCATTCCATTCTCTTTTTTTTCGCTTAGGAATGTACTCGGTTGTATCACCCATCATTATCGCTTTGTAATTTCCAAAGTGGTCCATCGCTTAGTACATCCATCATCTCATCATGAGTTGCAACAAGGTATGCCTGCATTCGACGCTTATACTCATCAAATCTATCAAGAGAACACATCAACATTGTTCTAGCATACCGTGTGTTATCCATGATGCAAGTTTTTGAAAATCAAGAACTTGAAAGAAAGTTTTAAAGAATTTTCACAAGCACAACAAGTAGGATTCCTTCGAGCGTATCTTGCTCGATACCAATTGTTGGTCCTTGAAAGGCTTTGGTTAAGTTTAGGGGGGTGAATAAACTTAACACTTAAAACTTTGGAGTTAACAAATTCTGCAACTTCAAAGAATCACGATACTTCAGAGTTCACGAGACTTCGATGAGGGTCACGATAAATGTGAGTCTCATCGACATTCGATTTGCTTTGAATTTGTGCAATGAAAAATATCAAAATTAAGCCTTGTTACTTGTTGTTAAATATGATACTAAGTATTAGATACTCATTAGTGCGGTGTGTGATTTCGCTTGCTAGATTCAAAGAGTTGATGAGTGAAATAAAACAAGTGCGTAAAGTAAAAGCAGAAAAGTAAGTAGGCAGATTTTTATAGTGGTTCCAGGTGATGTAATCCTGTACGTCCACTCTTCTCCTGTGATGTTGGAGGAAATTCACTAGAGATCTTTGATGTAGCTGTTACAAAGATTCCTAAGTTGTTTGTCCTTCACCAATGACTATGGCTTCACAAACTGAAAACTGGGAACAGGTAGGATTGCTGCTCCTGAGTCTTCCACTGGTCCTTGAAGGGTAGAATTGCCTCTTCACCAGCTCCACCACAAACCAACAGTCTTTCACACCTAACAGATGCTTCACTGTCTTCAGCAGGTTCTTTATAAAATAAAGAATGAATCAAATAAATGATTCAGTTGCAGCAGCTTGATTAGGATGATATAATCAGCAGCTTGCAGTCTTCAAGTGTGTATGCTTGATGTAGCTTGAACACAGAATGCACTTGAAGAAAATAACTAGATCAGTGACCTTAAGCTCATGAAGTTCAAAGAGGTGTTCTTCACCAAGATTGTTACTTAAAGTTTATCCAAAAATTCATCATCTTTTCTTGAGTTGAAAGTCTTCTATTTATAGGTAGGAATGCATGTGACTTGCATTTTAAATTCAAATGTGACCGCTCTTGTATTTGTCCCATCTCAGACCGTGCATTCACATCACTATTCATAGGGATCGACAATCGCCAGACTACTTTTTGACAATGGCATCACATCCCACCCTTTGACTTGTATCCAATGGACAAAAATAAGGATCATCCCAACGTCTTTTTAATCTTAGCCTTTGATTTCCTTGATAAGTCAGAGGTAGTTGGCTGTCCTTATTCATGTAATCTTCCAAAATAATCTTGAATAAATCGAGATATATATCAAGAGGTTTGTCGATCATCACGAAGTATCAATCGATCTGTTTGAACATCTTATTTTTGTTTGAAAAATAGAATGCAAATGATTACTTTTATCTAACTTTTATTTGTGTAGTTAGATCACATCATTTTAATTGTAACTAAGTTCCAAACATCATCCAACTTGTGGAACTTAGACTTTCTACACAAGGCATATGTAATCGCTTTAGGTCATCACAGACTTGCCTAAATTCTCGATTCCATATCCTTGACTTTAACTACTAAGTTTGATCCCTTAGCCTTCATTAATCGAGTTTGAACCCTCACCTTCGATCCTTCGCCTTCAGAGTTCCGCACCGGTCCTACTAACCTATCTACCCTATCGACTAGACCATCTGGCGATAAACAATCAAGACCTTTTTTTACAAAGGCTTGTTTGATCAAACCTATTTATGAATCAAACTCTAATAAACCTATACATTTTATCTAGACATCTTTTTGCCTTTGCACTATAACAGCTAGTATGGCACTCATCATCAAAACTAAGAAATAAGTCCAACACTACCAAAGTAAAAACTCAAACCTCTAAGCGTTATTAAAGGCAAAACACAAATTTGTTACCGTAGCAAAACACAAATTTGAACTCGTTAATAAGAAGAAAACATGAATTCGAACTCGTTACCAATGAAAAAACACAAATTTCTACTCGCTATAAAGGGAGAAACACGATTTTCCGGCGATGTAACCTCGTTATCTGGGAAAAAGCCATTTTTCCAGCAAGGACAACTCGTTACCAGAGAAAAACACTAATTTGAACTCGTTAATATGATGAAAACATGAATTCGAACTCGTTACCAAAGATAAAACACAAATTTCTACTCATTATAAAGGGAAAACACCAATTTCCGGCGATGTAAACTCGTTATCAGGGAAAAACCTTTTTCTGCATGGACAAATCGTTACCAGAGCAAAACACAAATTTGAACTCGTTAATAAGAAGAAAACATGAATTCGAACTCGTTACCAAAGTAAAACTAAAACCTCTACTCGTTATAAAGGGAAAACACAAATTTCCGGCAATGTCAACTCGTTATCAGGGAAAAGCCTTTTTTCTAGCAAGGACAACTCGTTACCATATAAAAACACAAATTTGAACTCGTTAATGTGATGAAAACATGAATTCGAACTCGTTACCAAAGATAAAACACAAATTTCTACTCATTATAAAGGGAAAACACCAATTTCCGGCGATGTCAACTCGTTATCAGGGAAAAAACCTTTTTTCTGCATGGACAAATCGTTACCAGAGTAAAACACAAATTTGAACTCGTTAATAAGAAGAAAACATGAATTTGAACTCGTTACCAAAGAAAAACACAAATTTCTACTCGTTATAAAGGGAAAAACACAAATTTCCGGCTATGTCAACTCGTTATCAGGGAAAAAGCCTTTTTTCCACCAAGGACAAATCGTTACCCGAGAAAAACCCTAATTTGAACTCGTTAATATGATGAAAACATGAATTCGAACTCGTTACCAAAGATAAAACACAAATTTCTACTCATTATGAAGGGAAAACACCAATTTCCGGCGATGTCAACTCGTTGTCAGGGAAAAAACCTTTTTTCTACATGGACAAATCGTTACTAGAGCAAAACACAAATTTGTACTCGTTAATAAGGAGAAAACTGTTAGTAATATCATCCGCAGCGGAAACGATTTATGGATCTAGATCTATAAAATACACGTAATAAAATAACTAGATCTATATCTACGAGGGGGTTGTAGAACATACCTCTTGGATCTCAAAATCCAAGTTGAAGAACCGCAATAGGATGAACGAAGGAAAGCGTGAAGAGCACCACGATCTTCCGCACGTGTGATCCAAGCAACTCCCGGTGGAAGGAAATTCTCGACTTTCGACCCTTCCGATATGCTACCCGAAAAATCTCCAAGATTTCTCCCTAATACCCCTTGGCCGAAAATATTTTCTTCTCCTCACTAAGAGGTGAAGTCGAAATATGTGTGTGTTATTTGGCTTGGGAGAACTCTCTTTATATAGGAGAGTAAAACTTAGCCTCCAAGGATTTTATAATTAATACAAAATCAATTATAATAATCCCATTAAATAAAAGATAATCCCATAATATTCTAGAACAAATCTAGGATAATATTTATCTTTATTTCTTTCCATAAATATTTATCCAATAAATATTTTATGCACATGTCTTATTAATCAATTTAGGAAAACAAATTTCCTAATAATAACACACAAAATATATGCGCACCTTTTACTAAAATTAGGTCACGATATTTCCATTCTTTTGACCAATTAGGTCAAAATGGTCAACACACCAATTCGGGCCGAGTCCACTTAAAATGTCTTTTCCGTGTATTTAATTATTTAGCCCAACTAATTTAATAGTCCACTAAACAATTAATTCACATATCGCTTTAATAAAGTCCAACAAGAACTAAATTAATATTATTAGGATTCGACGTCCGAGAATAGCTATGCTATATTAGGAGGCACGCTCGGGGACCATGGACTAATAATCGGCGGCTCCGATAAATCAAATAAATAATTATAGAATAATTATATTCGATAAATCAATCACAGAATATGCCACCATAATCCCGAGATCGCACTCCTCCGATTATCGATTATATTTATCTCGCCACGAGAATAAAAATAAGCGTCCATTGATATAATCATTACATATGGATTAATCCTCCATAGATCGCTCATTCTAAATCGGGAAGTTACCGTTAACCCTTTTTAGAACCTCTTATCCTTATTTACCATTAACCCCTAGTGATCAATTAATTCATACAACTCACCGGTGATCAATCGGTGTGATATGAACTCGCGCGATCGATCGCTTTCTAGATTAACAAATAAGTGGAATCGTTTATCTACTTCCATAAATGGAAGGAATGGATTCCGATTCGTGATAACACGTACTACTCACTCAATCCAAAGACAATGCCAAGATGGGGTAATTCGGACCACGACTCGGTGTAATCCTTAACCGCCAAGTCAAACTTCATACCGATTCAAGCGCTTGGATCGTGATCACCTCAGATTAAGATATATCCATAAATATGATCATCCATTGATTCGATAAGACTTCTCGATTACGGAATTATATCGTGAACTCTAATCAAATCGGTCCAAATTTCTATGATATATCTATCATATATAAATGCCCCATTAGGTTCTCTTAACCGAAAGTCCGGATAAGACAATCACACCAACCGTGTTCTCAGGCGCATTAATGGCACGTTAAATGAGAGACCCGATACTCTCGATTAACTTCACTACGGGCTAATTGTATTTTAAGTACATCTTCACTAACTCAATCCTCCCGTGTATATACCATACACCGAAAGTTAAGTGATTACATAAACGATATACTTAGGGTTTTCAGAAGTGTAAATACTATTGTCATATCGGTGAATATGAGAATAATAAATATGAATAATAACATCATTTCATTTATTAAATAAAACAATTACAAAAATTGTCTTTCGGCATTACACCTAACAATCTCCCACTTGCACGAAAAGCATGTGATTAATTGTTTTAGAGCACACCTATTATTTAAAATACAACAAACTACATCTCCCACTTGCTCTAAAGCAATGGAGACTCATCCCGTATTTTAGTACCCACAAAACTTATCATAACCATTTCAGATTCCAAAGTACACTCCGAGTATGCCGTCGTAGGATAGGTCGTTGACTCGGGAGCACCTATATCCGAATGTCATGGGTCTTAATGATCACCAGTTGCCGGCTCGAGACGCCCGTAGAATCGAAACGTTACCGTCCATCTAATCATGTGGTACTTTCCCAATATGCTCTTGAACTCAAGTGATTTCGTAAATCTTATAAGCTACCCTTCATCGCTTGCACAATGATGTGGTATCGGCTTTCCAAATCCGGAATCACTCCCGAATCGAAAAGAAATCCACGAGGCTATATCGCCTCTAGCTACTACAAAGCCGCTAATCACCCAACTAGTTAAAGTCGAGTTGGCGTTCTTTGGATTCCTCCAGGCAATAGCTTCAACACAAGAGTAAACACCGACCGAGATCGACTTAACGATCATCCTTAATCGACACAAAGTCGAACCGATTGTATTCTCACATATCCAAGTTCACATTTGAATATGCCCGCATATTATTCCTCGTTCTCTCAAGATACTAAAGGACATACTAAACTTGCTTCGTTAACTCGCCGAATCTAAGATTCGGTCAAAATTGACGCTCAATAACCTCGACCATCTCTTACTAGAAAGAGAATCTATCCCATTTCTCTTGATCCGAAGATTAAGAGAGTCATTCCCGAGGCATAGGGTAGAACTTCCTCGTTGAATGTTGCATACACGATGCATCATCTTAACCAATAAGATGGATGGGAAACCAAAGGATCGATTCTAATGAATTCGACCGAGTCAAACTCTTAAGAATGTTGTCCAAATCTCTGCATGCGGAATTGTGGCATTGTCGATTCGACTTGAGATAACACACCCATGTTGATTCCAACCGATGCAAAGTTATCCTTCACAAACACTAATATATATATTTATATATTCACTCATGTACTAAAATTGATATCCAGGCTACAAAAGATTTATCAATATTCGTCAAATCCACATGTTTTAGAAACATGTGACTTCTAATGACCAAGAGGTTTGCTTCTTATCCACAAAGGACATAAGCCTGGACAAATACCCGCCATAGGTTCTAAGCGAAGACCATTCTTCCGAATGAATCCAGATTCCGCTTGTTCGGCATGAAAGTCTCGTGGAATCACCCCTATTTTCTCGCTTCGAACGAAATCATGCAATACTAAGTGGTAAGAGAGTCCATCGTCTGATTAACTCTCTACTTCTTAGGAATTACCCCTAGACCACTCAAGCTTTGCTCAAAGATAAACTTTCGTATTCATTCTACTCTCTTCCATGTAGATCCAATTACTCCCACTGGGCCTGAGACACTCAGGTGGTTCTACAAAAGTATGAACAGCTCTGGAGTACCAAACTCCATTCACAGGGTTATGGCTTATAAACCAACCTCTATTATCAGAATCCTATACAGCTCACAAAAGAGCCATAGGTCATCAATCGATCCCGTAGGCCATCAAGGCCTCGTAACTCATAATGGGTAATGGATAAACCATACTCCCACTATTTTCTTGGTGGATCGAATTTCGATTTAGTTCAAGAGTATTTAGTGTCATCACCAACAACCAATGTTGGATGTGGTTTGATCTAATCGATGAAGTAACTACCTTGAGTAACCAGACTCCAAGGTTCAAGGTTTGTTGTTCATAGACTTATCAGAAGGATGCAACAAAGATAACCGCCTTTCCGATGTCAAGAATCGATAACGAACCTTTTTCTCAATGCTACAAGATATATAATGATTGGTTATCGACCGAACGTGTATGTGAAATTCCCGGTCAAACCATCAAGCATCATGTAAGCAATGCTTATATTGACGGAATTTGGGTGAACCGAATCCACTCATTATCCGTTAATTCCAAAGCATATTCTAGGTAGACTTCTCGGTTTTACACTTCAATGTAAACCGTTATTTCACTTCCAATATCTTTATTGAGTTAAGCGGGTATTGGGGCACATCTACAACTATGTAAAGGCAATTTAACGGTTTCTCACTTAGTGAAAGCATTTCACTATAAGGCAAGCCGAGCATCACCCCTAGGACTATGTGATGGCCCATTTCTCGAGTATAGAATACTCTATCTCTCATTGAAAACAGAGAAACCTCAAAATATTTTGGATAAACTTACCGGAGTGTTTGAATAGTTATCGACACAGAAGTCACTACTCGGAAGCTCCTACTAACTTGTATCTTTCATCGACACTCAAAGTCGCACATGAACAAGCTATATTACTTTTATATCCATTATCCTTTCCTGATTGAAAGGAAGCTTAGTCATTGAACCTTTGAGACAATGTAACCAGGGATCGAGAAAGGAATCACCCCGAGCCGCCTTCAGTCTTGTCTTTTAGGGACTATGCACTAATTATGGACTATGAAGAAGCGTTTATCTAAATATCGAAGCCAATTGCTTTTAATAGTTCTTAAGATGTGTTATATACATATTTCAAAGCTGTAAGTGGTTTTGACTTTATCAAACAAAAGTCCGAGTCTTGGATTCATACTACAAATGGTATATTCACTTTCTATACGACAAACAAATTATCGAATGTAAGGTAAATCCTTTCGCTCCAACGAATTTTAAACGGAAAATAATTTTTCCGCGATATCAAGGATTGAATCTGAGATTCATTTCCTTATATCACTCCCACTATTCTAGCTAAAATTAATCGCCCGTTGTTTATTCTTTTAATCGTTAAATGCACCATTGCCTTGTTCTTCCAAAGAACTTAGCTCTAGAAAATCGCCAAGGATTCATAGGTTGGTGATCCAAATCACTATCCTTATCCTATGATTTTCAGTTTATTAATTTTCGGTTTAGCCTTAAAATCAACTCGCTTTTAGATGACTAACACTCTTAGACATACTCTCCCATTCTTGACTTTCCGTAAATGGAAACAGTTTTGAACTAGCAGTTCGTGTGAGTAGACACTACTCTTGAACCGTGGGATGTCTATTTCGAGTGTTACTTGTCCAGACTTGTCGGATTTTCTAATATACTAGAAAAACAACAAATCATAAGATTAAAGCTCCCACTAGTTTATCGGTTCCAAATACCGTCTAACCAGCAATGCTTTATGTTATGATTTTCTAATTTTTCAATTTGAAAATCTCTCGTGTAAACACTTACACAGTTCTAATGTTTCCAGAAAAATACAAATCATAAAACTCCCACTAGTTCATCGATTCCAAATATCGCCTAACTAGCAAATAGCTTTATGATTTTCCGATTTTTCAATTAGAACGATTACGTGTGTAGTCACTTACACACCTAAAATTCACTAGAAGAATTTTCAAAGTCCGTAATCACCTTTGATCAAACTAAGTTTGTCTCTCGCTTGACACGAATGACACTAGTGACATACCTATATGTCACTCTGGTTTTTAAAAGGCTTAAGAGAAAATATCTCTTCCGAGAAATAATTGCATTATCGATTAACTAGTTCAACGCCCTAGTTACTTTCCACTTTTAACGAAGTCAATACTAGTCAATTGTAAGCAATTTAGTAAGGGATAATGTCAGAAATAAAATGACATAAATTAATTCAAGTTTAACACTACTATATTAAATTTTAGGAATTGTAAACTAAAAATTAAGTCTACTCTACCATTCCAAGGTTTTAACCTCGCATCTCGAGTGCCGCTTAGGGTAGGTCAAAGAGATGACGGTTAAATCGAGACAATCTCATCAATGAATAACTTGTGAGAATCGAACATCCCACGAGAATCGAACATCCCTTTATTCATTGACTACCTTCCTTTTTTAGCCTAGGTATTTATCAAAAATACCCTTGATGAGTGTGACCTACTATATCGGATCTCTTAGTACGCCCGAGTATGCCGTCTTAGGATAGGTCAGTTGACCCAACGAGTACCCGGAAATCCTATCCTTTCGGAGACCAAGCCATGAATGTTGATAGGGGCGAACACCATCCTTAGGGGACGAAATCAAAGCGCCGAGGCGCCACCCTTCTCTCACTTACTTGTATCTATAGTAGAGGCCGTGGGGTTGGTTGTCGCCTCCCGCTCCCACTCAATATTTTGGAAGTGGTGGTAGGTTAACTAACCACGCCTTTTGATGTTAACATAAAAGCACATCAAATCAAGGATTCCGAATGGTGTCGGTAATGTAGGCAAGCCTACCCGTCCTATTCGTTGGAACATATGTGACGATCCGGACGAAAGTCGGGTCAAGTCGGCCCCATTGAGATAAGAAGGAATCACCCTCTCGCTTCTCCGTGTAGCTTAGTCTTGCCGGACCCCTGCATACATACATCACACTAGGAGGGTTAAGTCGGTCGAGCGGCTCGATTGACCACCCAACCTATAGGCGAACCGCTTTTATCCAAGATTTATTGTTCTTTTACAATCATTCAATCTCGTAGACACTACGAATCGAAAACGTGATCTCGCTTTGGGCTTTAAGGCGTTCACCGAGAACACACACCGAAAGGCCTAACGATTTCATAACCCGCCCTCGGATCATTAATTAGTTACTAAATTTATTAATTACCACGTATTAATTAAATTTCAACTAATTACACGAGTTTGTATACATGCCTATTTTAATTACCAAAATTAAAATTCTACATGTATGCATGGAGTGGATTTATGATATGATGCATGTCATGGCAATTCCGATTTTATATCTATTTTATGATCAAACACATAAAAATAAATTATGGAAAATTTAAACACCGAGATGGATCGTTGGCACCCCGTATCTAATCTATTAGAAAATAAAACCAAAACCCTAACTAGGGTTTACTACTTTCTAACTAAATCTGCAGCTGTTCGAACTCTTCGACGATCGGCATACTGAAACGGACTCGGATCGGGACGAAAATTTCCAGATCTTTTCTTCACTCCTTGAACTTCAATATGGACGGTTGGATCGGATTTTTGACTTACCAATTTTCTCAGTAAACTGCCAAACTTGCTGCTGAATCTGACTTTAACTGCACTGCATCAAGGACTTCCTGAGGCAGATCGGGAATCGAGATGAATCCCGATCGACCTGAAATTTTTATGGTACGTCCAAAACTCAAATTTGATCAATCTGAACGGTCGGATTTTCTTTTCAACGGTCCAAACTCTCCCAGAAAATCGAGGAAGTCACAGATAGTGTTTCTGTGAATCCTGCGTTTTTCTGTTACAGCAGCCTCTTCGCAGCATCAAACGGATATCTAAACGGACTCTGATCGACGCCAAAATTTGTGGAGTTGATCATCATCTTCTAATTTTGATTCTGACCGGAGGGATCTTCGTTTCAACGGTTCGATCAACGGGAAAAGGAAAAATACTAAACAGCTACTGAACAGATCTATTTTCTGGAAATTAAAATTGCAATAAAGAAGAATTACATAATTTCCTATACTCATATGGACGAATTTTCATCGCTTTATATGAGTTTACAATAGATCTAACGGGTAAACAGTGCCAACCCCAATCCATCTCTTCAACCACTTACATTCATAAGCATAAAAATAATCATGCATGCGCCCCATTTAAAAATTGGGACAAAAATCTACATGTTTTACCACTCCTAGATCTAATATTTTATACGTATAAATATAGATCCCCTGCATGGCGATCGATACCACTCGTTAGTAATATCATCCGCAGCGAAACGATTTATGGATCTAGATCTATAAAATACACGTAATAAAATAACTAGATCTATATCTACGAGGGGTTGTAGAACATACCTCTTGGATCTCAAAATCCAAGTTGAAGAACCGCAATAGGATGAACGAAGGAAAGCGTGAAGAGCACCACGATCTTCCGCGACGTGTGATCCAAGCAACTCCCGCCGGAAGGAAATTTCGACTTAAACCCTTCCGATATGCTACCCGGAAAAATCTCCAAGATTTCTCCCTAATACCCCTTGGCCGAAAAAATATTTTCTTCTCCTCTCTAAGAGGTGAAGTCGAAATATGTGTGTGTTATTTGGCTTGGGAGAACTCTCTTTATATAGGAGAGTAAAACTTAGCCTCCAAGGATTTTATAATTAATACAAAATCAATTATAATAATCCCATTAAATAAAAGATAATCCCATAATATTCTAGAACAAATCTAGGATAATATTTATCTTTATTTCTTTCCATAAATATTTATCCAATAAATATTTTATGCACATGTCTTATTAATCAATTTAGGAAAACAAATTTCCTAATAATAACACACAAAATATATGCGCACCTTTTTACTAAAATTAGGTCACGCATATTTCCATTCTTTTTGACCAATTAGGTCAAAAATGGTCAACACACCAATTCGCTTGGTAAGTAATTTAAAAATGTCTTTTCAGCAGATTTAATTATTTAGCCCAACTAATTTAATAATAGTCCACTAAACAATTAATTCACATATCGCTTTAATAAAGTCCAACAAGAACTAAATTAATATTATTAGGATTCGACGTCCGAGAATAGCTATGCTATATTAGTGAGCACGTCGGGGCCACGGACTAATAATCACGGCTTCGATAAATCAAATAAATAATTATAGAATAATTATATTCGATAAATCAATCACGGGAATATGCCACCATAATCCCGAGATCGCACTCCTCCGATTATCGATTATATTTATCTCGTCACGAGAATAAAAATAAGCGTCCATTGATATAATCATTACATATGGATTAATCCTCCATAGATCGCTCATTCTAAATCGGGAAGTTACCGTTAACCCTTTTAGAACCTCTTATCCTTATTTACCATTAACCCCTAGTGATCAATCAATTAATTCATACAACTCACCGGTGATCAATCGATTGTGATATGAACTCGCGCGATCGATCGGGCTTCTAGGATTAACAAATAAGTGGAATCGTTTATCTACTTCCATAAATGGAAGGAATGGATTCCGTATCTGTGATAACACGTACTACTCACTCAATCCAAGATACAATGCCAAGACGGGTAATTCGCACCACGACTCGCTGTAATCCTTAACCGCCAAGTCAAACTTCATAATCGATTCAAGCTTGATCGTGATCACCTCGATTAAGATATATCCATAAATATGATCATCCATTGATTCGATAAGACTTCTCGATTACGGAATTATATCGTGAACTCTAATCAAATCGGTCCAAACCTATATGATATATCTATCATATATAAATGCCCCATTAGGTTCTCTTAACCGAAAGTCCGGATAAGACAATCACACCAACTGTGTTCTGGGCGCATTAATGGCACGTTAAATGAGAGACCCGATACTCTCGATTAACTTCACTACGGGCTAATTGTATTTTAAGTACATCTTCACTAACTCAATCCTCCCGTGTATATACCATACACCGAAAGTTAAGTGATTACATAAACGATATACTTAGGGTTTTCTCAGAAGTGTAAATACTATTGTCATATCGGTGAATATGAGAATAATAAATATGAATAATAACATCATTTCATTTATTAAATAAAACAATTACAAAAATTGTCTTT